>JASDQU010014222.1:158631-172071 GCA_032191745.1 Picea mariana | reverse complement strand
TGATTAAATTTAAAAGGTTAATTTAAATACGTAATAATAAAAATAAATAAATAAATAAATATAAAATTAAAATAAAATAAATAAATAAATAAAATATTAAATGAAGTCAAATCAGGCACGCATGAATCCCATGTGCCCGCTTCCTAGAAACTAACCTTACACCTATCTCCCCCAACCCTAAACATGTCCTTCACCTCCGCGTCCTTACTTTGCTGCCTCTCGCCTCTTTCCTCGGCTCTTGGCTTCGTCAGGGTTGATGCTCTTGCACAACTCCTTCCCGCTTGCTCAAGAGAGGTCTGGTTCCAGGAGCTGAGCACAAGCCCTAGCGGGTCTTCGTAGATACCCTTTTGAACTCAAGAAGTGTTTGAGTGTCCTTGGACGGCTACAAAGAAGAAGAAGAAGCCAACTGGTTGCCGCCGAGGTCCAAGAGAAATATCACCGTAACCAGTGTAATAAGCGGGGCTACTGCATTCTTCTTTAATATTCATCTAAAGCTAATTGATAGACAATTCAAGAATTTTCTATCACCGCATAGTAATGCAAAATGTTCATGAAGCAGATATTCCTGTCGAAGATGGCAGGTTGATATTCCTGTCTAAGATGGCAGAATTTGTTGACAACCTCGTTTCCCAAATCCTGCTAGCTAATTTTTTTAAGAAACTCAATGGGAACAGGATCGAAGCCTTTAAATTTCTCTGCTATCCAAGAACTAGAAGGTGGCACGAAGGGATAAGAGCGTGGGAGCATCCAGAAAGCAGCTCGATCACACTGGTGTGGCAAGATGAGAATGCAGGGTACCAAGTTCTCAATGATGACAAATGGGTCGACATCAAGCCTACCGAGGGCGCCCTAGTCATCAATATCGATAATATTCTTCAGGTATGAAGCAACAACAGATTTAGGAGTGTTTTGCATCGAGTTGTGAATCGTAAAGAGAAAAGAGCTTTGCCTATTTACTGAAATAGATATTATTGGAGCTCCTGTGTTGATAAACACATTGATTATCTCCTTCAAGGGTTCAGGCGCCTTGGGCCAAGCTATTGTGTGTTAGATTCCAACCGCTCTTGGCTATGCTATTGGATCCTCGACTTTATTGCTCTTTTGGGACAGTCTATTAATCAGGTGCAGTTGAGTTTTGTTGGCGCGGATTGTGTTAGGCATCAGAGATGGTAAGAGGTCGAGGGTTCAATTCTGTTGATGAGGTAATTTAAGTGCTAAATAATTCGACAATTAGATGGCTTTTACATTTGAGTATTCAAAAGTTTTCCTATTTGGATATGATGTCTTTGATTGGTTTCTAACTTTCATTATGTAGTCAGCTAGCCTAGATCAAGTTTGGCCAAGTTTTTACTTATTGGCTATCAGCTATGTATAAAAATGAAAACCCCATATAAATTAACTGTTTATAGGCGCTCTGTTTTGGAAAAATCTGTAGGCTCTGTTCTGGGTCCTAAACTGTCTGTGCTCCTAAACATTCCAACTTCAGTTTTTAAAAAAAAATAAAAAAATTTAAATGCATCTCATACTGAGAGGCAACTTCTTGGCATACTGCATTTAAAAAAAATTAAATTATTTTACCATTCAAGAAAATTAGCATTGCCATACTCCAAACAATATCTAAATTGCTTCATAAATGTTTAATCAGCAGGACAGATGTAGGCACCTTCTCTGCTTCATCACTGCACCCGCTAACATGTTTATTGTTTGTAAATTTTTATTTTTGTTTCGAAACTTACCCATGTTACCCATGTGTAGGACTTACCCCCATGTGAAGGTATGTTGAACGCAGCTTGGTTCACTATCAGTATGAAGAAACGAGGAGCTGAATCTCATTAACGATTGCTATGGCTTCCCTTCATGATACAAACGAAGAAGATCAGACCGAGAAGATTAGACATGAACAGAAGGAATCAATTTCGGGTTCCTACCATAGCTATGAACGAAAGCCAAGGAAAAGAGACAGCAGTTTGTAAATTTTTCTTGACGTTGTTTTGAAAAATATTTATGATTCTACTCTAAATTTTTTTTTTTTTTATATATATATATATTAACCCTCATATCTCGAAAGAATAGAATGATACTTAGAAACCCTTTATTTGCAGTCTAGGTATACACCTATTTGTATTGAACGCATCCTGTAAATTCTATGTAGCTAATAGAAACATCTTCTTGTTATATTAACAAAAATAATTTCCAAAAATATAATTTCAAAAATAATTTCTAGAAATATAATTTTATATAAAGATATATGGTACTTACATAAAATCATGTTAGCTTTACATTGAAAAAGGTTCTTGTGTTCCTCTCTGAAATATTTTTGTTGGCTATAATATTGTTCAACTAGTTTTTTTTTTTTATCTTAAGTTTTTTTTTACGGTTTAATGCCATTTCTCATGTTTTGTTTGCAGGAGTTAGGCGGGAGGGACTTTGGCCCTTAAGGCTCCAGTGTTTCAACTACAGCTCTGATACCATTTGTAATGGCTGAATTAATTTAAACAACCATTGAATTACAACACAACAGTAAAATTTAAAAGTTACTTCATTAGCACATTCGCAATCAAATTCATCATAATAATAAAATTTAATAACCAATTTTTATACAAAGCAATGCATAATTCTTGGTAATTACCTGAACCTAATGCTATCAACCTGTGTTTTCCCACTGCTTGCTTCCTTCCCTCTTCTGGAAAACACTACCCAAAACCATCCTCCCTGCCAACTAGGTAGCTCCCCAGCCCAAGGATATCAACGGATATCCTGGCCCTCCATGCCCAAAACCCCCAGCAACTCCAGTGCACTGTGTCAATGCCACTCACAAAATTTCACCTCCCTCTCTGCAATACTCAGAGCTCCTCACATCCATCCCCAACTCCTGTAGAATAATCCTCCCGTCAAACTCCTTCCCCCCTTATCCCTCCTTCACCGACTTTTCTTTTACTTCCTTACCTACCCCCCCATTAATGCCTCTTATCCCTTCCTTTAATATTTTATCCTCTCGGGATTAATAGTTTATCCCTTGTTGGGTACGTAACCTTTTTATAATATATATTATTAATCTATTAAATCTTTTACTCAAGTTATTAAATATAATTTGTAGTTAAATTATTAATTAATTAATCACAATTATATCCTTTAATTAATTAATAAATTAATTAATATCATTAAATCATCTTTGTTTAATTAATACCTTGTTAACCCAATTAATCCCCTAATTAGTTTTACTTATAATTTCTTAAACATTTATCCAACTAGGGTCATTACACTCGTTTTTTTCCACTTGGAATTCATTCCTTTCCCCAAAGCACTTAGGATAACATGACTTATTTCCCAAACCTTAGTATTTAGGAAATAATAATATAATATTATTCCCTTAGAGATAATCCCTCTAGCTTAGACCTTTTTCCTAGCCTCTTAGCCCCTTCCCTTTCCCTACACAGTGGATCTCAGTCCCCCATAACTCTTTGTTTGTGATCAGTCTACATGTAGTGATGTTATTTTTATTATTATGATATGCATTATTACATATACAAAATAAGGCTCACTGGCCTTAACTGATCCAGGAGCTCCGACCTAATATTCACATAAGCATCCCAGCTTATAAACACTTGGCTTTGTTGGCCCTTGACTAGTTTTAGAGATCCTTGGTCATGTTTGACCTCTTTTGGGACTTCGATAGGCTTATCAAAGGCATAGCACAAGTCAAAGTAGAGATCGAAGGATCTCGACCCCTTTTTAGGGAAGTTTTTGGAATTAGGGTTTATGTAATGGGTATGGGATGTCATCCCATGGGTTTCACCCATGTTTAGGCCCATTTTATAATGTATAAATAGATATCTAGGTGATGTAGGAAGAGGCCAATGTGAAAAGTGAAAATAATTGTGGATTCTTTGTGCATGCTATGTGTTAAGAACTTGCAGAGATAAGCGCGAGTGATTGTAAGAAGCTTGTGTATAGACTGTAAGAAGGATTTTTGCTTAAACCTAGCTCAGGGAAGGAGGATCTAGTGAGGTGTGCGCAAATATCCTGTCCTATGCAGAGTGGGTTCTAAGGCTTTGTGCATGTAAGGAGATTGACAAAAGATAATAAAGAAGACGAAGATTTGGTGGATGTAGCCCCGCACTGGGGTGAACCATGTATATCATGTGTTATGGTTTCTTTATGCATTATGTTGTATGTTAGTGATGTTATTTGTGCTTAGTGCTGATATATTTATGTATGATGCATCTGGTATAATAGCTTAGTTCTTGGTAAGGTGAATGAATGTTAGATATGATCTATATCTCCATGCTAAGTGCTTTAATGTGTTGGATATTGTTGAATACTATGTTTCTCTGTAATTAGGTTTGGATATGCGATGTGAATAAATGTTAAATACTGATGAATGTTAACTACTAAGTGATTTGTTAGAGTGGTGTAATCGTAGATTTGTTTCCCAGCTAGGTTGCAAACATTTGAGTCCTGCAAGCACCCCTGCCTCTACCTCGGGTGAGACTTCATCTGCTTCGCAGGTGTTGCCAAAAGGGTCGATAGTTAGGGTTTTGTTGGTGCGTTGTTGAAGCGTTGAACCCTAGGTCTGCCCCTGTGCTAACAAATGGTTCCATTGTCGGGACATGATATTGTGATTGCTGGGAACTGAAGAAAACAAAGCTTTGTGCGTAGATCTATTCCTTTAGTGCACAATATTCTACTTGACTTTTGAAGCTCTATGCTAATAAGAGAAGTTCAATCTGAAGAAAAGAGGTAAGGTCTTGAATCTTTGTTCTTTGAGAAAGGTAAGATAAGTGAAAATTTTTGTTTCAAAAGAATGGATCTAGGTATGTTTGATAAAAAAAAATTCTAATCTCAAAACTAGGGCACAGTTAGACGAAAGAAGATTTGATATGAATAGATCTGATAGAAATAATTAAAGGTATGTTATCCCTATGCATAGAAAGAATGTTTGGACTAACAAATGGATGCAGGATCCTAGAAAGAATTTTTTGTAGGTTAGTTACTATGATCCCAATGCGCAGTACAGGAAAAGTTGGGGATCATTTAAGAGAAAGAGTGGATTAACCCTTTGTTACAGCTACAGAAGACGGGGACATCTTGCTAAGGAATGCCATGGTAGAAGACCTAGTTGTCTTTGTTGTAAATATATGGACCATGAAGTTTTGGATTGTCCTAGAATGATTGCTAAAATTGAAAATATGAATATGGAACAAGAAAATCATGAGACAAGCCAAGAAAATAAGGATATGATAGAACCCCAGAAAGAATCAGAGATTGTATTACTATAGATGAAAGAAACCTTGAATGATCACAGAAATATCAACTTATCAGAGGTCTTAAAAGAGAAAGAGTACGTAGAAAAAATAATAGGAGACTTCAACATAGACTGTGTCCTGGATGAGGAAACACAGGTGAATATCTTGACAGAAAGAACTTGGGAAATATTGGGAAATCTTGCTATGGTTCCTTCATTAGGAGGAATAGGATTATTTAGAGGAAAGGTGATAACCCTATGTAGAATACTTACCCAGATATATATGAGTGATCATGGCACTTATACAGAAGAAGAATTTTGGATTGTTAAGTTTGTTGAGAACAACACCCCATTTTCTATCTTACTAGGAAAAACCTGGATTGAGAAAGATCAGATATGAAGAAAACAAGAAGAGGAGGATCTAGAACATAAAAAGAAATAACTAAGAGATTTCATCGCTAGGAGAATAACACAGTTGATAAAAGAACAAGAGAACAAGTCGAAGCTACTAAAGACCAAAGATATGGATGTCAAAGTTGAAAGGACACAAGAAGAATGGAGGCACATGTCTGTACAAGAGAGTAGAGCACCTACTGTAGAAAGAGAAGAAGCATTACCCTTGAATCCTATGAAATACCCTCCACAGTGCGAAGTTATCATGCCAAGAGGAGATAATAAAGATAATGGAAAGAGGAAACCAATGATTCATTTCACAGGAAAGAAGGCCAGAAAGCTCAGTAAGAAGACGAAAAAGTTAGAAAAATTACAAGAAACTCCATAAAGAACTTCGTAGAAGGAAGGTTTCAAGAATTTGAACTTCATCGGAATATCAGTACAACACATAATCGCACTTCACCATGGTGGATAAATATGACCGTTGGAGGCATTATGATCGTTAGATCGATTCTCCTGAATGGTTAGGAAAGAATTTATAGCCTTAAAGTTCACCATTGGACCATTGGGACCGGGCCATAATAGATGGAATTGCATTGAATAAGGCTTTGCAACCCATTGAAAGAAACTATTACGGTAATATCTATTTATCCCATTGAGCATTGCACCGAGAACACTTTTGTCAATTGTGATTATCTGAGACCACAGAGAACCATTTAATTTTGCACAGTGATCATTGAGACCTCACAATCCATTCTGTTAACATTGAGTATTGTTCACCGACCTGAGATATCAGATCTTGAGTGTCCATGTCGGACGAAATTAGCGCAGCAGAAAAATCTGTCGAAGAGATTCTAATAGACCTTATGGACAAGAAGGTGATGTCTAAAGGAATCCAAGCCTCATTGACATGAGGAGTGCAAGCCTCCCAGTCGAATGCTCATGAATTTGGACCATCCCGAGATGCGACCGAGAAAATAACCAAGCATCCTGATGACTTGGAAAATGTGAAGCTAATTCCATCCATCCTACCCAACTACATCACACCCCTGGATGGTGTGGTTAGTCATGACAGTGTCTTGAGGGACTTCTAATACACAATCATCACTGTGTACCTTTCGAAGGGAATACAAGCAGTGAGACTGCAGTTAGAGAGAATTCTAACCTTGAATATCACTAACTATAACCTAGGAGACCACAAGAGCTATGGCATGCTCGCACCTCACAAATATTTGACCAAGAAGAAGGGGAAGAAATTGAAGATCATCCCCTAGCCATGGACTATGGACATCGCAAGGTCCATTGTCTTGAACATGATAAAAATACCACATTTTGGAAGGCACTAGGAGGTTAACGCGTGTGTTAAGCTCCTACTATCATGCTTCCATGGAAGGTATCTATGGTTGGATAGATGCATCACCGTCGATATGACAATGATCCATAGGATCACTGGATTGAGCATGCAGGGACCAGACCAACAAGAATTTTATCCAGGGAAGGTTGTACACCGCGCCCTGGCACAGAAGATCAAAGACACCTATGGTAATGTAGGGAAAGGGACGTGAGGCTACAAGGAAGCCTCCATTCAAAATGGCACAGTGCACCTTGCTTGTCAGTTGATTTTTGGTAAGCTAGTAAAAAATAAAAGACCCACGCAAGTCACAGGGTTTGTCATTGAACTCGCAGGAAAATGCGTGGAAGGACTACAGATGAACTGGGCCAGTTACTTAGTCAATCAATTAGAACTGGATTGTCATGAAGCTCAAGATCAGGGCTATGAGTTCCATTTTAGCTGGTTGTTGATCCTCATTACGTATACTGCTTGGGATATGCCAAAAGGTGCAACCTTCCCTAACATTGACCCATTCGAGCCAGTAGTTGCGAATTTCACCATGCTCTGGTATTTGAGCGATATGGGAAAGCAATGGAAGTCAAACACATTATTCCATACCTACTACTTGTAGCTAAAGAGGGATATTAAGTCTTTTTCTTATATGACGTCGAATACCCTGGACAGGTTCAAACCCCTTATGAAGTTCTGCACAAATAGGCATTTTACTTATATTACTACGTGCGCAGATGAAAGTAAATAAGAGCTTCAGTCATACTACAAGATCACAGAGGAGGACCTAGAAGAAATCACTAAGGAATGGCTCATGGAGTTCCTTATACCAGTCGACCAAGAAACATTGTCTGATACCATCCTCATTGGAAGTCCGGTGGTTACTCGCAAAGAGTATGATGCACCCAACAGTAGAAGGAAGAAAAAGAAGGAAGATGTATAGGAAATACACATCACATTAGAAGAGACAACATCAGATTCACCTAGCGAAGGAGGAGATGACGAAGTGGAAAAAGAAGAGAAAGAAGGGGAAGAAGACAAGTAGAAGCAGGGCGAAGTAACACTACCTAGGAACCCCCTTGAAGAGGCAGAGACATCCAAAAAAATAAAGGTTTCCCTAATGAAACCTACATTGCGGAAGAATTCCAAAGCGAGTAAGCCAAAGTTGCAGACTATAGTCATGGTCGATGATTTCGACTTCATTATCGCAGCTATATCATATGCCTTAGAAGATATTTTGCAGATAAATGAAGCCAAACAAGAAGCCATGTATGATAGAGTTTAGAGAAAACTAAGAGGAGTACAACAAGCCCTTCACTCTAGCCGCGTAGTGTCCACTGCGCCCCCGCCACTAGAAGAACCAGAGTTGGGAGATGAGCCTACCCAACTCTGCATAATAGCTTATGTGACCGAAGCTCACCTTCGTCACGTGTGGGAAGAAAAAGAACAAGCCTCAGTGGACCTGAAGTAAGCACATGTGGAAATCATAGAGAAAAACCGAGTTGAACAATAGGAGAAGGATGACCTACAAACCAAGTTTGAAGGAAATAAAGCACAAATCCAATAGGAGAAAGAAAAACTTCTCGCAAAGCAGGTCAACGTTAAAGAAGCAGTCAACAGAGCACTTTGCTCTGTGGCAGGATTAGAGAAAATGGAGGAAGAGCTAGTGGAGAATTAAGTGATGAAGCTTGTTGAAGCCATTCAACAGCTTCAACAAAGAGTTGTAGAACTAGAGCTACAAACAGTGCTAATCACTTCATAGGAATTGCGAGACTAGAGAGAAGAAACTATCCAGAGTGTAGTTGAAAGGATCAAAGCATTATCCGTGAAATGTAAACAACTAAGAAGTCATAGTGCGCAGAATTATGAGTGCCTTAACGAGGACCCTGAACTGAATTCATTGGAGTCACAACTCCAGGAAGAAGAGTAGCAAGTAGTAGAAGTACAAGCAAAGTTGAAACTCTTGTCAGCAGTTGAGAGGATGAAAATATACCAAGAACAGCACACGGCTCAACAAAAAGTCCATGCCATACAAAGAAAAGTCATGGAAGTGACTCAGAAGCTCCACCCAATCCAGGATGCAACTTGCCTAATTTTTTAGGAGATTGAAGGTCGAGGAGTAGAGCTAGAACAAGTAGTCACTTTGGTAGAATAGTGCTTAAAAGGACCTGTTAACGAGGAAGTTATTCAAGAGTTCATCGAGCAGGAGACCTTCATGCAGCAATAGGTTGATGCAGCTTGAGCCAAGCTCGAGGGTTTTGAGGTAGATTTACCCAGACCAGACTGACTTGGGATGAGTCACAGGTTAGGGTTGGGGGCATGTTGGCCCTTGACCAAGTTTTGGAGATCCTTGGTCATGTTTGACCTCTTTTGGGACTTCGACAGGCTGGTCGAAGGCAGAGTGCAAGTCGAAGCAGAGATCACAAGATCTCAACCCCTTTTTGGAGAATTTTGTGGAATTAAGGTTTATGTAATGAGTATGGGATGTCGGCCCATGGGTTTTACCCATTTTTAGGCCCATATTTTAATGTATAAATAGATATCTATGCGATGTAGGAAGAGGCCAATGTGATAAGTGTGAATAGTTGTGGATTCATTGTGCATGCTATGTGTTAAGAACTTTCAAAGCTAAGTGAAAGTGATTGTAAGAAGCTTGTGTATAGACCATAAGAAGGCTTTGTGCTTAAACCTAGCTCAGGGAAGGAGGATCTGGTGAGGTGCACACAGATATCCTGTCCTATGCAGAGTGGGTTCCGAGGCTTTGTGCCATATTAACAAAAGATAATAAAGAAGACGAAGAGTTGGTGGATGTAGCCCCACACTGGGGTGAACCATGTATATCCTGTGTTATGGTTTCTATATGCATTATGTTGTATGTTAGTGATGTGATTTATGCTTATTGTCAATATCTTTATGTATGATTCATCTGGTATAATATCTTAGTGCTTGGTAAGGTGAATGAATGTTATATCTGATCTATCTCTCCATGCTAAGTGCTTGAATGTGTTAGATCTTGTTGAATACTGTGTTTCTTTGTAATTAGGGTTTGGATCTGCGATGTGAATAAATGTTAAATACTGATGAATGTTAACTATTAAGTTCTTTGTTAGAGTGGTTTAATCATAGATCTGTGTCCCAGCTAGGTTATAGACATTTGAGTTATGCAACCACCCCTACCTCTACCTCGAGTGAGACTTCATCTTCTTCGCAGGTGTTGCCGAAAGGGCCGGTAGTTAGGGTTTTGTTGGTGTGTTGTTGAAGCAATTAACCCTGGGTCTACCCCTATGCCAATAGGCTCACCAACCTATAAATGTAATTACAATTCATTAGGGGATCATCCTTTGGGTATTACAGAAGTCCTCTTTAAGTGGTTGGTCATGGCTTTCTTCTTGACTAATTCTCCAACAACATTCAAGAGGATGACAAGTGATATATTTTTCCATTCAAAAATTATTTTGTGGTGGTCAATTTGGATGGAATCCTCATATTTAGTTGGACCTGGGTAGAGAATTTGTAGCACATTTAATAGGTCTTGATCACACTTCAACAACACAAGTTATATTCTAACGTAGATAAATGATCACTCGACATGCAGAGAATCCAATAATTCAAATACATCATGGATGAATATGGGTTTCATGTAGACCTATCCAATATCAACATCATTCATGATTAACCATCTACAATGACTTTGAAAGAGCTCCATAACTTCTTGTGACTTGCCAAATTCTATCATGGTTCATGTTGGTTTTATCTCATATATCTTGGCCCTTAAGTCAAGTGAGAAAGGGGGGAGATAAAGCCAAGTATATAATACATATGTTATATTATATAACATATGTATTATATATAATACATATGTTAATATAACATAACATATGTATTATATATAATACATATGTTATATTATATAACATATGTATTATATACCTTATCAATTACTCTTTTAGGATTTGGAATGCAGATGTTATGCCTGCCGACGAAAATCGAAATGACATATATAAATAATTACTTGAAGATCTGGTGGATGGATAGGGGAAAGGGTAAGTAGTTGAGATGCTCGACCTTAGATATCTAATTTATCCCCACCGGGTTGGTCGGATTTAGGCTATCTCCAGTCCATGGTGTTTATTGGTATGAATGACAACATAAATCATTCTAGGATCTAAAACACCACCTCTATTTCACATCAATCCTGACCTTGTTATATCTACAACAACCATTCGATATCGAGAAATATGCCTTTGACTATGCTATCAATGTCATCCTCATTGAATAAGAACATTCAATTGCCTATCATAGTGAAACATTGTCTGATGTTGTTTTCAAGTATCCCACCTATGAAAAAGATATGTAATCCATTGTGTAGGCATGTCAATAGTGGAATAACTACAATCTGGTCAAGGAAATGATCATCAACAATTACAACAATCCTTTGCAATTCATGCATACACAATGAATACTACAGGATGACCACCATAAAAAATGGTCCACATACCTACAAAAATTCCACTTGAATATTAAGTACAAGAAGGAAATCTTCAACCATGTTGTTGGCTACCTCAATTATTTCCAAGTTCTGGTCCTCTTCAAAATTATTAACTCTTGTAGGAACGAGACCTCTTGGTGGCCACAATTATACAACAATGGCTTTGACTTCATTGATACTTATTAGACCTTGAGTGTCGAGAAACAAGTTTTTCACTTCCACCTCTAGGATGCACTCTTGTGCTATCTCAACCATATTTTTGTTCCTTCAAGTGAATGTGAAAAGATAATCTGGGAGGAACATTAAAATTGGGTGGAACAACACTTCAAGGTGGAGAAGACTGTAACACCACTTTAGAAGCATTTCTACTGAGCCAAGCTTCTACATGATGTCAACTAGTACATCAGGTTGTGTATTACCTATTCCATCTCTAATTCTTCCATTAATAAGTAGGGGATATACACTCCTCTCCCTACACCAGAAAATCCTTGGGAGTCCATCTCCATGGATTGCATGTTACGGTTTCCCTCCACCAAACATGGTAACAATTGTGCTTTTGTGGTCATCGATCGGTTCTCTAAGATGGCCATTTTAATATCCTATAAAAAAAGTATTACAACTGAGACCAGTGCAAAACTCTTATTTTCACATGTTTAGGTTGTTGGACACATCGACTACATTGAGGGGGGGGGGTGAATAGTGTAGGGCTCTTTTTCCCAAAACTTCCCCTTCACAAAATTCATTAGTTAGCAATCACCATTTACTCATTACTTATTGTTTTCATTTATAAAAAGTTAAATGTGAACATATATCAGTAAAATATATCATCAATAATTCATCAGCACAAGGAACACAAAGAACACAAGATGTATGTACAATTTTATTTTTATTATGGACTACAATCCTTGGGTTATCAGCAACAACTGAATAGAGTACAACTCTACAAGAGGACCACCTCTATAATGAAAGACTCAACTTACACCCTCAACACCAATTGAGATGAGGAAACAATCCTCAATAGATATCAATCTTTCAATAGGAACGTAACTTGTCGGTAGTGCAACACACATATGTATGGGCCCTACTAGTAGTACAACTCGTGTATGTACACGGCTAGTTTGTACTCTAGCCTGCATATAACTTCTAAGCAACTAGGGTTTTATTTTAATCATACACTCAGATCTTTTGCAAGCTTCATTCACATTCTCTTATGACTCTCACTGTCCAATCTGACCCATAGCCAATCACAACACATCCAAGCTCTCCAACAACTTACTCATGCTCCTCAACTATACAATATGAATGCTACTCAATCATGTATAATAAATCAACATACTATATGAATCATATCAGCATTGAAT
Organism: Picea mariana; assembly: GCA_032191745.1. NCBI lineage: Eukaryota > Viridiplantae > Streptophyta > Pinopsida > Pinales > Pinaceae > Picea > Picea mariana. The sequence continues at coordinate 159,241 of JASDQU010014222.1, read as the reverse complement.
CATAAGAGTGTTTCTCACTTCATAAAACCAACACAAACCAAATCACAACAGCCATACCAAGAATGCCTTAAGAATTCACCACAAAACAAGCAAGAGTATCCATCAAGACAACTATGTGACCATACCATTTGAACCAATATATAGATCTGATGTATCTGAGCACTGTAGACCTTCCTGGGAGCTTGATCTCAGAATCTAGAGCCTCTACATCTTCATATCTTCAAGTTTCAATGGTTTTACCAACATGTACACACCCTAATACACTGTCATCATGCGTATGTATTCACTCTGATACATTGACATCCCATGTATAACTCATTATGTGCACACCCTAATACACTGCTAGCCCATGTACACCTCAAAAACTAGGGTTTCTGATCTTCCTAAACTTTCATCATCAAGACCTCAGACTTACGGAAAATTTGATGTGTCCATGAGATCCTCCACTCAATCTCTCTCTTAGAATAGATCTTCAAGATATGGTCAAGACATGCACAAGATATACATACAAGATGAAAAAACATAAGAGACCATCTCCTCTTATTTATACTTTCCAAGTAGTTATCTTCTAGGTCACTTCTAGGTCACTTAACCTATTTTCCTCTTTTTA
>JASDQU010014222.1:134099-150285 GCA_032191745.1 Picea mariana | reverse complement strand
AAGAAGCATATTGTGGTAGCATATTTTTCATATTGCAAAGAAGATAGGGGGAGACATACCCATAGGGGGAGTCATTCTTCTTCCCATGATTCTAGGAGGAGATATATATCAGATGCACACTTGGTAAAATATCCCTATTCTTGAAGAAAGAGCACAGAGGCATAATTTCAGGGGGGAAAATGATCAGAGGGGGAGTATGAGCAATGTATCTTCAACATTGAATCAAGGTGAGATACCTTGTTCAAAAGGGGAAGATCAAAGGCATTCAGACAAAGGGAGAGATAGTCAAAGGGGGAGCAGGCCCAAGAGGAGAATGACCCTTTTCCATTGATGTCATAGGGGGAGAGATAGTCACATTGATGTGAATAATGATTATTGATGTGGATAGATAGTCACATTGATATACAACTATTGATGTAAAGCATGCCTTGTCTACATGTTGACATCAATGATTGATGTTGACATCAATGTTGGCATTGCCATCAATGCCAAAGGGGGAGATTGTTGGATCATGTTGTAATTTATGCCAAAGGTTTAATTAATTGGTGTCAAAGGATTAATGTCAAGTGATTGATTGATGTCAAGGAATGATTGATTGATTGATTGATTTCAAGGAAATGATTTATGCCAAAGGTTTTATGTATGTCTTAGAATAAGTGAGTTGTCATTGATACATGATGATAGATGAAGATGGATCGATGTGGTTTCATTGGTATATGATGCATTGTTGGATAGATGTAAAGATGAATCATTATTGTCTTATCATGGTTTATAAGGTGTACAAATGGATGAAATCCAAATCGGTCTTATTATGGTGAAATCCATCACAAGAAGACGCTTTGTGATTGAGTTATCCTTGAATTATGGTTATGCTTCTACATGGAATAATGAGTTGAAGATCAGTGAATTTTTCAGTGAAACTATATTAGATGTATGGTGCTTTTCATGCCATTTTCGGTGGTATGTGGAATGTCACATAAATCCTCATGGTTTGAGAGTTATGGCCCTATGAAGATGAAGGACCCTCATATGTAGGCTTGAAGCCCCAAAAGGTCAAAGAAGTCAAAGTGCATGAAAAGAATAAATTATTATTTAAATGGTAAAGAAAAATGACAAAGTCAAGGAGGATTATTTAAATAATAAAGTAAGGTGACAAAGTCAAGGAGGAATATTTAAATTGGAGAACTTTCTATTTATGGAAAGTGGTTAACCCTAAAAAGAGGAAAATAGGTTAAGTGACCTAGAAGTGACCTAGAAGATAACTACTTGGAAAGTATAAACAAGAGGAGATGGTCTCTTATGTTTTTTCATCTTGTATGTATATATTGTGCATCTCTTGACCATATCTTGAAGATCCATTCTAAGAGAGAGATTGAGTGGAGGATCTCATGGACACATCAAATTTTCCGTAAGTCTGAGGTCTTGATGATGAAAGTTTAGGAAGTTCAAAAACCCTAGTTTTGAGGTGTACATGGGCTGGCAGTGTATTAGGGTGCGTACATAATGAGTTATACACGGGATGTCAATGTATCATAATGAATACATACGCGTGATGGCAGTGTATTAGGGTGTGTACATGTTGGTAAAACCATGGAAACTTGAAGATATGAAAATGTAGAGGCTCTAGATTTTGAGATCAAGATCCCAAGAAGGTCTACAGTGCTCGGATACCTCAGATATATACATTGGTTCAAAAGGTATGGTCACATAGTTGTCTTTATGGATACTCTTGCTTGTTGTGTGGTGAATTCTTAAGGCATTCTTGGTATGGCTGTTGTGATTTGGTTTGTGTTGGTTTTATGGAGTGAGCAACACTCTTATGATTCAATGATGATATGATTCCTATAGTATGTTGATTTATTATACATTATTGAGTAGCATTCATATTGTATAGTTGAGGAGCATGAGTAAGTTGTTGGAGAGCTTGGATGTGTTGTGATTGGCTATGGGTCAGATTGGACAGTGAGAGAGATAAGAGAATGTGAATGAAGGTTGCAAAAGATCTGAGTGTGTGATAAAAATAAAACCCTAGTTGCTCAGAAGTGATATGCAGGCTAGAGTACAGACTAGACGTGTACATACACGAGTTGTACTACTAGTAGGGCCCGTACATATGTGTGTTGCACTACCGATAAGTTACGTTCCTATTGACAGATTGATATCTATTGAGGATTGTTTCCTCATCTCAATTGGTGTTGAGGGTGTCAGTTGAGTATTTCATTATAGAGGTGGTGCTCTTATAGAGTTGCACTCTATTCAGTTGTTTTTGATAACCCAAGGATTGTAGTCCATAATAAAAATAAAATTGTACATACATATTGTGTTCTTTGTGTTCCTTGTGCTGATGAATTATTGATGATATATTTTACTGATATATGTTCACATTTAACTGCTTATAAATTACAACAATAAGTAATGAGTAAATGGTGATTGCTAACTAATGAATTTTGTGAAGGGGAAGTTTTGGGAAAAAGATCCCTACACTATTCACCCCCCCTCCCTCTTAGTGTAGTCGATGTGTCCAACAACCTAAACACGTGAAAATAAGAGTTTTGTAGTGGTATTGTAATACTTTTTTATAGGACATTAAAATGGCCATCTTAGAGAACTGATCGATGACCACAAAAGCACAATTGTGACCATGTTTGGTGGAGGGAAACCGTAACATGCAATCGATGGAGATGGACTCCCAATGATTTTCTGGTGTAGGGAGAGGAGTGTATAGCCCCTACTTATTAATGGAAGAATTATAGATGGCATATGTAATACACAACTTGATGTACTGGTTGGCATCATGTAGAAGCTTGGTTCAGTAGAAATGCTTATAAAGTGTTGTGACAGTCTTCTCCACCTTGAAGTGTCGTTCCACCCATTTTTAATGTTCCTCCCAGATTATATTTTCACATTCACTTGAAGGAACACAAATATGGTTGAGATAGCACAAGAGTGCATCCTAGAGGTGGAAGTGAAAAAATTGTTTCTCAACACTTAAGGTCTGATAAGTAGCAATGAAGTCAAAGCCATTTTTGTATAATTGTGGCCACCAAGAGGTCTCGTTCCTACAAGAGTTAATAATTTTGAAGAGGACTAGAACTTGGCAATAATTGAGGTAGCCAACAACATGGTTGAAGATTTCCTTCTTGTACTTAATATTCAAGTGGAATTTTTGTAGGTATGTGGACCATTTTTTGTGGTGGTCATTCTGTAGTATTCGGTGTGTATGCATGAATCACAAAGGATTGCTATAATTGTGTATGATCATTTCCTTGACCAGATTGTAGTTATTCCACTATTGGCATGCCTACACAATGGATTACATATCTTTTTCATAGGTGGGATACTTGAAAACAACATCAGACAATGTTTCACTATGATAGGAAATTGAATGTCCTTATTCAATGAGGATGACATTGATAGCATATGTCTCGATCTTGAATGGTTGTTGTAGATATAACAAGGTCAGGATTGATGTAAAATAGAGGTGGTGTTTTAGATCCTAGAATGATTTATGTTTTCATTCATACCAATAAATGCCATGGACTAGAGATAGCCTAAATCTGACCAACCTGGTGGGGATAAATTAGATATCTAAGGTCGAGCATCTCAACAACTTACCCTTTCCCCTATCCATCCACCAGATCTTCAAGTAATTATTTATATATGTCATTTCGATTTTCGTCAGCGGGCATAACATCTGCATTCCAGATCCTAAAAGAGTAATTGATAAGGTATATAATACATATGTTATATAATATAACATATGTATTATATATAATACATATGTTATGTTATATTAACATATGTATTATATATAATACATATGTTAATGTTATATTATATAACATATGTATTATATATAATACATATGTTATATAATATAACATATGTATTATATACTTGCCTTTATCTCCTCCCTTTCTCACTTGACTTAAGGGCCAAGATATATGAGATAAACCCAACATGAACCTATGATAGAATTTGGCAAGTCACAAGAAGTTATGGAGCTCTTTCAGAGTCATTGCAGATGGCTAATCATGAATGATGTTGATCTTGGATAGGTCTACATGAACCCCATATTCATCCATGATGTATTTGAATTATTGGATTCTCTGCATGTCGAGTGATCATTTATCCACGTTAGAATATAACTTGTGTTGTTGAAGTGTGATCAAGACCTATTAAATGCGCTACAAATTCTCTACCCAGGTCCAACTAAATATGAGGATTCCATCCAAATTGACCACCAAAAAATAATTTTTGAATGGAAAAATATGTCACTTGTCATCCTCTTGAATGTTTTTGGAGAATTAGTCAAGAAGAAAGCCATAACCAGCCACTTAAAGAGGACTTCTGTAATACCCAAAGGTTGAGCCCCTAATGAATTGTAATTACATTTATAGGTTGGTGAGACTATTAGCATAGGGGCAGACCCAGGGTTAATTTCTTCAACAACACACCAAAAAAACCCTAACTACCAGCCCTTTCGGCAACACCTGCGAAGAAGATGAAGTCTCACCCGAGGTAGAGGCAGGGGTGGTTGCAGAACTCAAATGTCTCTAACCTAGCTGGGACACAGATCTATGATTAAACCACTCTAACAAAGCACTTAATAGTTAACATTCATCAGTATTTAACCTTTATTCACATCACAGATCCAAACCCTAATTACAGAGAAGCACAGTATTCAACAAGATCTAACACATTCAAGCACTTAGCATGGAGAGATAGATCAGATATAACATTCATTCACCTTACCAAGCACTAAGATATTATACCAGATGCATCATACATAAAGATATCAACACTAAGCATAAATCACATCACTAACATACAACATAATGCATAGAGAAACCATAACACAAGATATACGTGGTTCACCCTAGTGTGGGGCTACATCCACCAACTCTTCGTCTTCTTTATTATATTTTGTCAATATGGCACAAAGCCTCAGAACCCATTCTGCATAGGATAGGATATCTGCGTGCACCTCGCCAGATCCTCCTTCCCTGAGCTAGGTTTAAGCACAAAGCCTTCTTATGGTCTATACACAAGCTTCTTACAATCACTTGCACTTAGCTTTGAAAGTTCTTAACACATAGCATGCACAAAGAATCCACAACTATTCACACTTATCACATTGGCCTCTTCCTACATCGCATAGATATCTATTTATACATTACAAAATGGGCCTAAAAATGGGTAAAACCCATCGGTCGACATCCCATACTCATTACATAAACCCTAATTCCACAAAATTCCCTAAAAAGGGGTCGAGATCTTGTGATATCTACTTCGAATTACACTCCGCCTTCGACCAGCCTGTCGAAGTCCCAAAAGAGGTCAAACATGACCAAGGATCTCCAAAACTTGGTCAAGGGCCAACATGCCCCCAACCCTCACCTGTGACTCGTCCCAAGTCAGTTTGGTCTGGGTAAATCTGCCTCAAAACCCTCGAGCTTGGATCGATCTGCGTCAACCTATTGCTGCACGAAGGTCTTCTGCTCAACGAACTCTTGAATAACTTCCTCGTTAATAGGTCCTTATAAGCACTATTCTACCAAAGTGACTACTTGTTCTAGCTCTGCTCCTCGACCTTCAATCTCCTAAAAAATTAGGCAAGTTGCATCCTGGATTGGTTGGAGCTTCTGAGTCACTTCCATGACTTTTCTTTGTATGGCATGGACCTGTTGCTGAGCCGTGTGTTGTTCTTTGTATATTTTCATCCTCTCAACTACTGACAAGAGTTTCAACTTTGCTTGTACTTCTACTACTTGCTACTCTGCTTCCTCGAGTTGTGACTCCAATGACTTCAGTTCAGGGTCCTCGTTAAGTCACTCATAATTCTATGCACTATGACTTCTTAGTTGTTTACATTTCACGGATAATGCTTTGATCCTTTCAACTACACTCTCGACAATTTCTTCTCTCTAGTCTCACAATTCCTATGAAGTGATTAGCATTGTTTGTAGCTCTAGTTCCATGACTCTTTGTTGAAGTTGTTGAATGGCTTCAACAAGCTTCATCACTTAATTCTCCACTAGGTCTTCCTCCATTTTCTCTAATCCCGCCACAGAGCAAAGTGCTCTGTTGACTGCCTCTTTAACTTTGACCTTCTTTACGAGAAGTTTTTCTTTCTCCTATTGGATTTGTGCTTTATTTCCTTCGAACTTGGTTTGTAGGTCATCCTTCTCCTGTTGTGCAACTCGGTTTTTCTCTATGATTTCCACTTGTGCTTGCTTCAGGTCCACTGAGGCTTGTTCTTTTTATTCCTGCATGCGACGAAGGAAAGCTTCGGTCGCATCAGCTATTATGCAAAGTTGGGTAGGCTCATCTCCTAACTCTGGTTCTTATGGTGGTGGGGGCGCAGTGGACACTACACAGCTAGAGTGAAGGGCTTGCTGTAATCCTCTTAGTTTTGTCTAAAATCTATCATACATGGCTTCTTGTTTGGCTTTAGTTATCTGCAAAATATCTTCCAAGGCATATGATACAGCTGCGATAATGAAGTCGAAGTCATTGACCATGACTATAGTCTGCAACTTTGGCTTACTCACTTTGGAATTCTTCTGCAATGTAGGTTTCATTAGGGAAACCTTTATTTTTTTGGATGTCTCTGCCTCTTCAAGGGGGTTCCTAGGAAGTGTTACTTCACCCTGCTTCTACTTGTCCTCTTCCCCTTCTTTCTCTTCTTTTTCCACTTCGTCATCTCCTCCTCCACTAGGTGAATCTGATGTTGTCTCTTCTGATGTGCTATGTATTTCCTATAGATCTTCCTTCTTTTTCTTCCTGCTACTGTTGGGTGTATCATACTCTTTGCGAGTAACCACCGGACTTCCAATGAGGATGGTATCAGACAGTGTTTCCTGGTCGACTGGTATAAGGAACTCCGCGAGCCATTCCTTAGTGATTTCTTCTAGGTCCTCCTCTGTGAGCTTGTAGTATGAATGAATCTCTTATTTACTTTCATCTGCGCGCGTAGTAATATAAATAAAATGCCTATTTGTGCATAACTTCATAAGGGGGTTGAACCTGTCCAGGGTATTTGACGTCATATGAGAAAAAGACTTAATATCCCTCTTTAGCTATAGGTAGTAGGTATGGAATAATGTGTTTGACTGCCATTTCTTTCCCATATCGCTCGAATACCAGAGCATGGTGAACTTCGCAGCTACTGGCTCGAATGGTTCAATGTCAGGGAAGGTTGCACCTTTCGGCATATCCCAAGAAGTAAACGTAATGAGGATCAACAACCATCTAAAATGGAACTCATAGCCTTGATCTTTAGCTTCACAATAATCCAGTTCTAATTGATTGACTAAGTAACTGGCCCAGTTCATCTGTAGTCCTTCCACGCATTTTTCTGCAAGGTCAACGACAAACCCTATGACTTGCGTGGGTCTTTTATTTTTTACTAGATTACCAGCAATCAACTGACAAGCAAGGTGACCTGTGCCATTTTTAATGGAGGCTACCTTGTAGCCTCACGTCCCTTTCCCTACATCACCATAGGTGTCTTTGATTTTCTGTGCCAGGGCGCGGTGTACAACCTTCCCTGGATAAAATTCTTGTTGGTCTGGTCCCTGCATGCTCAATCCAGTGATCCTATGGATCATCGTCATATTGATGGTAATGCATCTATCCAACCATAGATACCTTCCATGGAAGCATGACAGTAGGAGATTAACAGACGCGTTACCTCCAAGTGCCTTCCAAAATGTGGTATTTTCATCACGTTCAAGACAATGGACCTTGCGATGTCCATAGTCCATGGCTAGGGGATGATATTCAATTTCTTCCCCTCCTTCTTGATCAAATATTTGTGTGGTGTGAGCATGCCATAGCTCTTGTGGTCTCCTAGGTTATAGTTAGTGATCTTCAAGGTTAGAATTCTCTCTAACTGCAGTCTGACTGCTTGTATTCCCTTCAAAAGGTACACAGTGATGACTATGTATTCGAAGTCCCTCGAGACACTATCATGACTGACCACACCATCCAGGGGTGGGATGTAGTTGGGTAGGATGGATGGAATTAGCTTCGCATTTTCCAAGTCATCACGATGCTTGGTTATTTTCTCGGTCGCATCTCGGGATGGTCCAAATTCACGAGCATTCGATTGGGAGGCTTGCACTCCTCATGTCAATGAGGCTTGGATTCCTTTAGACATCACCTTCTTGGCCATGAGGTCTATTAAAATCTCTTCGATGGATTTTTCTACTGCGCTAATTTCGTCTGACATGGACACTTGAGATCTGATATCTCAGGTCGGTGAACAATACTTACTGTTAACAGAATGGATGGCAAGGTCTCAATGATCACTGTGAAAAATTAAATGGTTCTCTGTGGGCTCAGATAATCACAATTGACAAAATTGTTCTCAGTGCAACACTCAACAGGATAAATAGATATTACCGTAATAGTTTCTTTCAATGGGTTGCAAAGCCTTATTCAATGCAATTCCATCTATTATGGCGCAGTCCCAACGGTCCAATGTTGAACTTTAAGGCTATAAATTCTTTCCTAACCATTCGGAAGAATCGATCTAACGATCATAATGCCTCCAACGGTCATATTTCTCCACCATGGAGAAGTGCGATTATGTGTTGTACTGATATTTAGACAAAGTTCAAATTCCGGAAACCTTCCTTCTATGAAGTTCTTTTTGGAGTTTCTTGTAATTTTTCTAACTTTTTCGTCTTCTTACTGAGCTTTCTGGCCTTCTTTCCTGTGATTTGAATCACTAGTTTCCTCTTTCCATTATCATTCTTATCTCCTCTTGGCATGATAACTTCGTACTGTGGAGGGTCTTTCATAGGATTCAACGGTAATACTTCTTCTCTTTCTGCGGTAGGTGCTCTACTCTCTTGTACAGACATGTGCCTCCATTCTTCCTGTGTCCTTTCAACTTCGACATCCATATCTTTGGTCTTTAGTAGCTTCGACTTGTTCTCTTTTTCTTTTATCAAGTGTGTTATTCTCCTAGCGATGAAATATCTTAGTTATTTCTTTTTATGTTCTAGATCCTCCTCTTCTTGTTTCCTTCATATCTGATCTTTCTCAATCCAGGCTTTTTCCTAGTAAGATAGAAAATGGGGTGTTGTTCTCAACAAACTTAACAATCTCAAATTCTTCTTCTGTATAAGTGCCATGAGCACTCATATATATCTGGGTAAGTCTTCCACATAGGGTTATCAACTTTACTCTAAATAATCCTATTCCTCCTAATGAAGGAACCATATAAGGCTTTCCCAACATTTCCCAAGTTTTTTCTGTCAAGATATTCACCTGTGTTTTCTCATCCAAGACACAGTTTATGTTGAAGTATCCTATTCTTCTTTCTACGTACTCTTTCTGTTTTAAGACCTCTGATAAGTTGATATTTCTGTGATCATTCAAGGTTTCTTTCATCTATAGTATTACAATCTCTGATTCTTTCTGGGGTTCTATCATATCCTTAGTTTCTTGGCTTGTCTCATGATTTTCTTGTTCCATATTCATATTTTCAATTTTACCAATCATTCTAGGACAATCCAAAACTTCATGGTCCATATATTTACAACAAACACAACTAGGTCTTCTACTAGGGAATTCCTTAGCAAGATGTCCCCGTCTTCTGCAACTGTAACAAAGGGTTAATCCTCTCTTTCTCTTAAATGATCCCCAACTTTTCTTGTACTGCACACTGGGATCATAGTAACTAACCTACAAAAAATTCTTTCTAGGATCCTGCATCCATTTGTTAGTCCAAACATTCTTTCTATGCATAGGGATAACATACCTTTCATTATTTCTATCAGATCTATTCATATCAAATCTTCTTTCTTCTAACTGTGCCCTAGTTTTGAGATTAGGAGTTTTTTTATCAAACATACCTAGATGCATTCTTTTGAAACAAAAATTTTCACTTATCTTACCTTTCTCAGAGCACAAAGCTTCAAGACCTTACCTCTTTTCTTCATATTGAACTTCTCTTCTTAGCATAGAGCTTCAAAAGTCAAGTAGAATATTGTGCACTAAAGGAATAGATCTACTCACAAAGCTTTGTTTTCTTCAGTTCCGAGCAATCACAGTATCAGGTCCCAACAATGGAGCCATTTATTGGCACAGGGGCAGACCCAGGGTTCAACGCTTCAACAACGCACCAACAAAACCCTAACTATCGACCCTTTTGGAAACACCTGCGAAGCAGATGAAGTCTCACCCGAGGTAGAGACAGGGGTGGTTGTAGGAATCAAATGTTTGCAACCTAGCTGGGACACAGATCTACGATTAAACCACTCTAACAAATCACTTAGCAGTTAACATTCATCAGTATTTAACCTTTATTCACATCGCATATCCAAACCCTAATTACAGAGCAACACAGTATTCAACAATATCCAACACATTAAAGCACTTAGCATGGAGATATAGATCATATCTAACATTCATTCACCTTACCAAGAACTAAGCTATTATACCAGATGCATCATACATAAATATATCAGCACTAAGCATAAATCACATCACTAACATACAACATAATGCAAAAAGCAACCATAACACATGATATACATGGTTCACCCCAGTGTGGGGCTACATCCACCAAATCTTTGTCTTCTTTATTATCTTTTGTCAATATCCTTACATGCACAAAGCCTTAGAACCCACTCTGCATAGGATAGGATATTTGCACGCACCTCACCAGATCCTCCTTCCCTAAGCTAGGTTTAAGCACAAAGCCTTCTTACAGTCTATACACAAGCTTCTTACAATCACTTGCACTTAGCTCTGCAAGTTCTAAACACATAGCATGCACAAAGAATCCACAACTATTTTCACTTATCACATTGGCCTCTTCCTACATCACCTAGATATCTATGTATACATTACAAAATGGGCCTAAACATGCGTAAACACCATGGGCCGACATCCCATACCCATTACATAAACCCTAATTCCAAAAACTTCCCTAAAAAGGGGTCGAGATCCCATGATCTCTACTTTGACTTGCACTCCGATCAGCCTATCGAAGTCCCAAAAGAGGTCAAACATGACCAAGGATATCCAAAACTAGTCAAGGGCCAACAAAGCCAAGTGTTTATAAGCTGGGAGGCTTATGTGATTATTAGGTCGGAGCTCCTGGATCACTTAAGGCCAATGAGCCTTATTTTGTATATGTAATTATGCATATCATAAAAATAAAAATAGCATCACTGCATGTAGAATGACCACGAACAAAGAGTTATGGGGGACTGAGATCCACTGGGTAGGGAAAGGGAAGGGGCTAAGAGGCTAGGAAAAAGGTCTAAGCTAGAGGGATTATCTCTAAGGGAATAATATTATATTATTATTTCCTAAATACTAAGGTTTGGGAAATAAGTCATGTTATCCTAAGTGCTTTGGGGAAAATAATGAATTCCAAGTGGACAGAAATGAGCTCTAAGGAAGCCATGTGCCAATCTTGGAGAATGAAGTTATGTTTGGGAAATTCATTTCATTGAGGGGGTTCTCTTCCATTCTTTTAAGGCTTCACATGCACTCACATAATCATGCACTGAGCCATCCTCTCCATTGTGGTCTTCTGCAACATTGATGCACCTCTAGAACCTACAATCTCTGAAACCTACAAACCCCATGAAGCTAACCTGTACTTTTCCTGTGAAGAATATCATGTATTCATATTACATGATCCATATCGCACCCTAGACATTTTTTTGTTGTTTCCCACTTTTTTCTCTTGATTGGTGTGGCTTGTTGTTATTACCAGAGCCCATACCCGATTTTTTTGTTTTTATTACCCTTATTAGATTGGCCTGGGAGTTGGACTGAAGAAGCAAGTTTCCAGGCCTATGAGCAACTCTCTCTAGGTGAGAGAGGTTGTTGGGGAAGTGATTTTTCTAGAGAGAGCCTCATGACAGTCATAGTTCTTTGAGACTTCTTGTTAGTCATGTTTTTGAAGCCCTGGAAGAGGAGTGGGGAATTCAAAGGACTGTCAAGCAGATAAGGGGCACACTCCCTAAGGTGGAACAGGCATGTGGGAAATGAGGGACTATAACCTGTGGACTTGAGTGGACTCTCGGAGATAGAAACCTTCCTGGAGACTTTGCAACCTTAGCCTAGCAAAGGATTCCCTCTACCATGGGTGGAGTTTAGTCCTATCTTGGGGGTGACACAGTGCTGATAGCTTAGAGTAGCATGGTATATGGCTAGTAGGTTCATGGAAGGTATAGACATATTTGGTGGCCTTATTAAACAGATAAGTACTCTTTATATATTCTTAATTACATGATGTATTTTACACATGTGTTTATTTACTATACATTTCCGCATAATTCTGTGTATGTTAACAACAAGTAGATGCTTCTTTTTAATTTATTACGTATGATATTTTTCTGCAAATGAAAGTGAGTCTTTCTGTAAAGTGGCATGGCCTAGCCCTAGGATGGCTCGAGACGCTATAAATTGGTATCATATCTTAAACAGAGAATAATTGTAGTAGCATGCCCCAACTTGGGTGGTTGGGGGTGTTACAAATTAGTATCAGAGCCCATGGTTTCAACACTGAACCTGGATGGGTCGTGTATGAGTAAATTGAAGTTACAGAGTGCTAGAAGGGTGTTGAGAGAACACTTGGACGGTATTTGAAATATCAAGAGCTGTGGAAAACAATGAATCCATAATAACTGTGGTTATGGGACAAAAAACTAAATTGGAGACCTGGGATCTGCGCGGGGTGGAGGCAGACCCTTCCCAGCAGTCATATCTGGAAAAGGTGCATGACAGTTAACCTCCAAGTCCTTCAAACTTCGTGAATTAGGTGAAGTTTATGTTTTGTTGAGAAAAAGGGGTCGAAGCCCGAAGTTATGAAGTTTGAGAGTGATTTCCAGCCATAGATAATCCAAGCAAAGGATAACTGTGGATTTTCCCTGAATAGTTTGGTGATTCAGAGTTCGGGAGAACCGGGAGGTAATGTTAAGAAAAGCTCCAAATTTTTGGAGCCCCAAAGTATCGAAGTTATGAGAAGCGACTATTCGGTAGTTCAGAGTTTGGAAGAAATGTTGTAATGAGATGAGAAATCTGTCGAAACCCTGAGCTACAATGTGTCGAAGCACGGGGTATGATGTGGCATGATGACATCACCAAGGGTGATGTGAACCTCCCCTAGTCATTCCATGTGTTAGTCAAAATTGTGACTTTGACATGCCCTTAGTACCAATTGGGACCTGACACTTGTCAACCATCGGTGGGGCCATGTGCCACTACATTAAGTTTTTGACAGGCGAGCTAAGGAGATCACCATATTCACTAGTTCAGTGTTTGAGTATTTTTAAGTGTTATAAGGTAAATACTTTTGAAGCCCAAATTACCAAAGAACTGAAGTCCCAAAACTTCGGAGTAGCACAGTTTGGAAGTTCGGCATTCAAAAGAAATGGGGAGTAGGGTTTAGGAAATATCCGAAGTCTGAGAGCCCCGAAGTCTTGAAGCTCTGGGAAGCGACTGTTCGAAAGTTTGACATTCAGAAGAAAAGTTGTGTTGTAATGAAAAATACTCTAAAACCCGAAGCTATGGAGTGTTAGAGTGACACGGTGTGATGACTTCAACAGGAGTGATGCAGATCGGTTCACTAGTTTAGAATTCAGGAGAATTGATGAGTTTTTTTGTGAAGTTCTTCGAAGCCCGAAGCTCTGAAGAATCAAAGTTTTGAAACACTGAAGGACCACTTGTTCAATACTTTTCTAGCTTAGCCTTCGAAGGAATCACTAGATTTTACAGTTAGAACTCCCAGAGCCCTAGAGCTCCTATTGAATATAGATCTAAATAGAGAATGCAGACCATTGATCAGTGCATCCTCCGAGTATTAAAAAATTTTCCATTTCAGAGATTAGAGGTGTGCAGGTGAAAATTTCGTCGAAGCCCAAAATTATGAAGTCATATATTACAGAAGTGATGTGGCATGTTGATGTTGCCTAGGGTGATGAGGACCCTTGTACACATTTCATGTTTCCATCTGTTTTGTGTGTTTGATAGGTCATTTGTGCCAATGGGGTTATGACATGTGTTAAAAGTTGATTGGGCCATGTGTCACCTCTGTATTGTTGATATGTATAACCTTGGGTGCACTGTACTAAGTGAGCCCTAGACTTTTGGGCATTCGGTATTATGGGAAACTGAAGTATGAAGTTGTAACAACTTCCGAAGTGAGAATCTCTTAAGAGCCAGTCCGAGAGTTTGCCACTTCGTCGTTTGGAGGAAATGAGGTGAGGTGAAAGGGAAACCTATGAAGGTTGAAATTTTGGAGATCCAAAGTCCTGAAGCTTCATTTAAGATCCTATCAATTAGTGCCTCATTATAGCCTAAGGTCACATGGGTTTTTGGATGAAACAAAAGTGGATAAGGATGAAAATGATTTTTGGAGGAAGAAAAGGGGCTTAGAAAGGGAGCCCGTGGGGTTTTGATTTGTTCAAACTTTCACCTAAAGAAGTAATAATGCATGTGAACCTTATGATAGGATCCAACAAGGGTCGAAGAGCCAATTTGGATATGAGAAAGGAGAACATTTGTACAAATATTACATCACAGAAAGGACAATTTTCAATTGTCCATAACTTTCTGCTCGAGATTCAGAATTGAGAAAGGAAGTAGGCATTGGAAAGGTCTAGGACAATAGAACATATTTGGTCACCCAGGAAATGGGACTGATCTTACAACTACTCATAAAATCATAGGAAATAAGTCTGATAGATTATTGAACCAAAATGGTTCATGTTTTTATAAAATTGTTGAATTAGTTATCTTGACAAGGTTCTGTTGGCTGAACATTTTGCAGAATTAAGAACAACTTGATTAGATCAAAATCAACACAGAGTGCAAATATATGGAGGATACAAAGGGATATTACATCCAGGAATATGAGATCACAGGAATGGATGTCCATTTGGGTATGGAAGGAACAAACTCCAATGGACACGGAGAAGGAAAAGATGAAAAGATGAATATGGTGGAGATCATTAGAAATTTGCATAAAGATGTCCAAAGTCACAAGAATGATAATGAAAGGATTATGAAATACAAAGAGAAGCAAGAATACTTCAATATGAAGTTAATACAGAGCCTGAACATAATTGAAAATAAATTGGATAAGGAGAGTGGCTCCAACAAATCAAGAAGCCATAGGTCCCCTAATGAGAAAAGAAGATCAAGGAGTGGTATAAGACATCACCATCACACTGAAGGACATTCCAATAGGATATAACACATCAAATCAAGTCCATCTCATATCGAGAAGCATCATAATAGGTTTGGGGTGGATGAAATTAGAGGAGAAATGAATAATATCAAACCTCATACTTTTGATGGTGAACACAAGAATGATGAAGATGCTGAGACATGGTTGCTAGTAATGAGGAAGTACTTCCAATTGCATAATTATTCTTCTCATGCAAAAGGAAGAATTTCTATCTACCAGCTTAGAGGAAAGGCATCCATGTGGTGGGACCAACTTTTCCAAGTGCAATGCATCAAAGAGAAGAATGTTACATGGAAGGAATTCAAGAAGCATTTTGAGAAGAAATACTTAACCAAGAGGTATTATGACAAAAATATGAAAGAGTTCTTTGAGATCAAACTGGGAAGCATGACCATTCATGAGTATTAAAGGAGATTTTTAGAACTATCGATGTATGTCTCCTTCATCAAGGATGAGACAGTTAATATCTAGAGATGCCTGAGTGGGCTCCCATCTTTTATCAGGGATAAGTTTCAATATGATGATCCTAAAACTTTGGAGGAGACCATAAGAAGAGCCAAGTGCTAATATGATCAACATAAAGAAAAGCCTACTTTTCAAAAATCTTGGGAAGAAAAGAACAAATTGAATATGTGTTCAAGGATAAATTCGTGAGTGAAGACACAGACCAATCTCCCCAGATCCACCTGGATCTGGAACAAACTGTGACAGAATACTACTCTTTCCCTAGTTCTAAAGTATTGAATGGACAAGAGAAGAAGGATGATGTACTTACTTTATGAAATCTCTCCTTATCTCTGTTGATCCTCGCTCTGCCACGATGCTCTTGCGTCGTCCAATCACAACAACACAAACCAATCACAGCAAAGACATTAATATATTCAAAACTCTAGACTATACATGTGATCAAGGAATCATGTAATAAGATGATATCATCATTATGGGAAAGGGACATATTCA
>JASDQU010014222.1:119944-133999 GCA_032191745.1 Picea mariana | reverse complement strand
ATCACCAAACTTCCCAAAACAAGGAAGAAGCATGATTCTATCATGGTGGTTGTAGACAAGCTTACTAAAGTTTCTCTTTTCATTCCAATGAAGATCATTCACAAGGTGACCAATGTTGTTGATATTTATATTAGGGAAGTAGCATGCTTGCATGGCATACCCAATACAATTGTGTCTGATGGAGACCTAAATTTCACCTCAATGTTTTGGAATGGATTATTGAAAGGTTTCAAAACAAATCTAAACTTCAACACAACTTATCATCCTGAGTCTAATGGGAAAACAGAAAGAGTGAACCAAGTGATAGAGGATATGCTAACAATGTATGTGATGGAAAACCCATCTAAATGGGAAGACTATCTACACTTGGTAGAATTTTCTTACAATAATGGGCACCAAGCATCTCTGAAGATGAGCCCATTTGAGTCACTTTATGGAAGAAAGTGTAACACACCTGTAATGTCCCCACTTTGGGACATCATCACATTGCAGAGATTTATGATGACCAGAGTAGCTAGATGGACATTATAGCGAGTACAGGGGTATTTGAGAGGCATTCTGGGGTCCAGGTTGTATTTATCATCATATTCCATCATTATGAGCCATTCCACACATGTTTTCTTTTGTTTCGTTTCATTCCGACGATTTCCATGATTTTGACTATTTTGAGCTATAAGTCAATGAAATTCACTGAAGAGGTCATTTTGGGCACATTACTTGGTGGAAAATCTCAGTGTAATAGCTCATTGGAATCAGGAGGAGAAACACTACAATATGGGATGGCTAAAAGTGACTTTCAGTGGCTAGGGAAGCCACAAGGAGAGATAAGGATCTTTCCAGAGGTAAAAAGGTTAATTAATTAATTAAAGTGACTTAATTAATTAATTAAATATTAATAAAATGAAAGTCACTTTGGAGGGACAAGGTGAGCCAAAAGTGTAAAGGAAACTCAAGGGCCTCTTCTCATTCATTCATGTATGATTATCTTTTGATTTCTAGCTTCTAGCTAGTGAGCCCAACATTGGGGGTTTTCAGGGTTTTGACTTAACAAACCCTAGAGGACGATTCTGTGGTGAAAGATTCCACCTAGATTGTCCCAAGATTGGTCTCATAGTTTCAATACACTCCCACACCATTCTAGTTCTAGATATACTCAGTTGCAGGAGGATTCCACATCAGTTGCTTGTGCAGATAGAGAGAGGGCGCACTAGTTGGGGGTTTCCAGCAAGGGGGGCGCACCATTCACTGAGGAAGGATTCATCCTAGCTGAGGAGAAGGGATTTTGGGAATTCTAGGTATTGGGTTTCCTTTGCAGGTGTCTTGGCATCATTCTTGGTGGTTTTCTAGAGTCTTTCAGTGGAGGATTGATTTGTATTGAGAGTGGGACGTTTTCCCAAGAGGAGGGCGCACCATTATTTGGAGGGTAGCTAGATCTAAGGATCTAGTAGGTATTTTGAAGATTTGATCACTTGGGTTCTCATTATAGTGTCCTGATATATCATTGTGGAGAGTTTCAAATCATTTGGAGGCCTCCTTCATTAGGGCCAAATTATTTAGGGCTTCAATCATCCAGTGGGGCACACCATTCAGTGGAGGAGTTTAGATCTACAGGGTTTGAGAGTGGATTTGGAGATTCAGGCACCTGGGTTGTTCTTACCATCACCCAATATACTATTTGGCATCTTCCTGGAGGTGATTGGACATATTTGGCACTAGGGCCAAATTGTTGAGGAGCTTCAGTTATCCAGCAGAGCGTGGCATCTTCCAGCAGTGAAGGGTTTGGCACTTAGCATTGATCTTCATCTCTTATCTAGCCTTTGGAGGCTTATTTTGTATTTTCGGGAGCATTTTCTAGCAGCTCATACTTGTTATCTATTGTCTATCATCTTGGCCATCTATTGACAATTCCAGATCGACATCTCCACTGTAGCAGGTTCTTCTATTTTATGAATAAAGAAGATTTGAGATGTTTTGGCTTGTTTATCTTATTGCATATGGTTGAGGTATGTTCCATGGTTTTCTCTTCTTGTTATTTGTTGCATACACACATATAAACACATCTAAACAAAGACACCAAAACAGTTATAACACCAATAAGTTGGGACAACCCAACTGATAGAGCAGTGGTTGGGCCAGAGTTGCTCAAGGAAATGGAAGAGTAGGTTTCAAAGATAAATCAGAATTTAAAGGTTGCTCAAGACAAGAAAAAAAAATCACTAATAAGGGTAGAAATCACAGAGAATTATGTATTTGTGATCATGTGTTTTTGAAAGTGAAGGCCAATAGAAGTTCCCTGAAGTTGGGAAACTGTTCCAAATTGGCAGCTCATTATCGTGGGCAATTTGAAATCCTAGAAAGGATTGGGCCTATATCTTATATGATTGAATTACCTACATCTATGAATATTCATAATGTATTCCATGTATCATTGCTCAAGAAATATATACCTAATGTTAATCATGTTATTGATTGGAATGTGATTCAGGTGGATCAAGAAGGCGCTTTTCAGGTGCATCCGGTACGCATTCTGGACCAGAAAAGCAAACAGCTCTAGAATCAAGCCATCGAGCTAGTAAAGGTCCAATGGATCTAGTACGGTCCTTAGGATGCCACTTGGGAGCATGAAGAGGCCATTCAGGAAGAATACCTGGATATTTTTGAAGATTTTTGAAAATCTTGTTGTAATATGTAAATATGATGCTTTGAGGAAAGTGCATAAATAAGGGAAAGGGATTGTAATACCCCAAGGCCAAGCCCCTACTGAATTGTAATTATGTTTATAGGTTGTTAAGCCAAGTGTTTATAAGCTAGGAGGTTTATGTGAATATTAGGCCGGAGAGGATGTTTCACTTAAGGCCAATGAGCCTATTTTTGTATATGTAATTATGCATATCATTAAAATAAAAATCACATCCCTGTGTGTAGACTGACCATGAAGAAATATTTATGGGGGACTAAGCTCCACTAGGTAGGGAAAGGGAAGGGGTTAAGAGGATAGGAAAATTCCAAGATAGAGGGATTATCTCTAAGGGAACAATATTATATTATTATTTACTAAATATTAAGGTTTGGAAAATAACTCATGTTATCCTAAGTCCTTTGGGGAAAGGAATGAATTCCAAGTGGAGAGAAACAAGCTCCAAGGGAGCCATGTGTCAATCTTGGCACATGCAATTATATGTGGGAACTTTGGTTCGTTGAGAGGGTGCTCTTCCATTCTTGTGAGGATTCCCATGCACTCACAAACTCACACATTGATCCATCCTCTCCATCATGGACCTCTGCAATATTCAGGCACCTCTGGAACCTGGAATCTCTGAAACATGCAAACCCTATGAAGCTAACTCATACTTTTCCTATGAATCATATCATGTCTAAAAAGTGCCTAATCCATATCACACCCTAGACATTTGGTTGTTGTTGCCCACATTTTTCTCTTCACTGGTGTGGCTTTCTATCATTACCAGAGTCCATACCTGAATTTTTTGTTGTTAAACCCTGGATGGATTGTTCTGGTAGCTGGACTAAAGAAGCAGATTATCAGGACTATAAGTAACTCTCTCCAGGTGAGAGAGGTCTTTGGGGAAGTTATTTTCCCATAGGGAGCCTCATGACATTCCTATTGCTTTGAGACTTCCTATCCGACCTGTTACTGAAGCCCTGGAAGGGGAGTGGGGAAGTCGAAGGAATATCGAGAAGAGAAGCGGCACACTCCCTAGGGTGCGAAAGCCATGTGGGGAATGAGGAACTATACGTTGTGGACTTGAGTATACTCTTAGGGATAGAATCCTTCCTGGAGACTTTGTAACCTTATCCTAGCCAACGATTCCCTTTACCCTGGGTGGAGTTTAGTCCAGGCTCGGGGGTGACCCACTGATGATAGCTTGGAGCAGCGTGGTCTAACACTGCGAGGTTTGTGGAAGGTCTGCATGCAATTGGTGGTATTCTTAAATAGATAAGTACTCTTTATGTATTCTTAGTTACATGATGTATGTTACACATGTGTTTATTTATTGTACGTTTCTGCATAATTCTGTGTATGTTAACATAAAGTAGATGTATATTTTTAATTTATTAAGTATGATATTTTTCTGCAAATGAAAGTGATTCTTTCGATAAGGTGGCATGGCCATACCCTGGGATGGCTGGGGACTCTATAAATTGGTATCATATCTTGAATAGAGAATAATTTTAGTAGCATGCCCTGGCTTGGGTGGTTGGGGGTGTTACAACTTCTTTAGATTTGAATATTGTCTTCCATACATTAGTTGATTCTATCAAATCTTGGTGATAGACCGAATTCAAATAAATCTTGCTAAAGAAATCAACACCCTTGAGTTTATGAAGAATATCATCAATCAAGGGGATCATGTATTGGTTCTTGACAATGATTTTATTCAGGTCTCTAAAATCAATACATAGCCACCACATTCCATGCTTATTTTTCACCAACACAATTAGGCTCCTACAAGGTGAGGATCTTGGTCAGATGTAGCCCTTGCAGATGAGCTCATGTATTTAATGATTTATTTCCTCCTTCTTGAAAAGGGAGTGTATTTATATTATAACATTGGGAAATGGAGAAATAGGTATCAAATCAATGGGATGTTTTACATGACAGTGCAAAGGAATCCCTACAAGTGAAGCGAAAAGGTCTATGTATTACTTTACAACCTTATCCACTTATTTATGTTGTGTAGAGAGACCCTATGGTGAAGTTGCGGTGGTAGTAGTGACCATTTCTTTTCCTTTTAATTGAACCATGAAGAGGAAAAAAATTGTACTTCGTGAGATTAATTTTCAGCACTATTTTTCCGAGATCAATGAAATTGCAGTAGTCAGAACTGCCTCAGGTACCTTTTTTCTCAAGTTTAGTGGATTACGTTTCTAGGTTAGGGGTTATTTTATGAGTTGTGGCACCCTATCAAAATTTATGGATCCAACACACTTATTAGGGGAAAATAGTGCATTATAAAATGCACATATTGGGGATAATAAGTGTGTTGGATTATGCACTTATTAGGGGCAGTAAGTGCATTGGCCAATCTTGAAATTAACCCCAATATGTTTGTTTTCTAGCACACTTATTGGGGGTAAAATATTTTTGGGTCAAATTTGAGATGGGGATCCAAAAATATGTATGAAGGCCCCTAATGGAGGGGTGGATAAGTAGGTAACTGAAAGGTGAGTTTTGATAGTACAATATCCCAAAAAATGTGGTTTTGTGTAGGTATGGTATACTTCAAAGCGGTGTGGAGAGAACGGGAATTTGAGGAAATACATTCCTAGGTAGAAGGGGACTCAACCATGTGGAGGGCACTATATTAGTATGGGTTACTCAAACTCTTTGAGAAACATTTGATGTGGGAAGGAGAAGGGATCATGTCATTCATAGTTGGATACTAGGATCTAGATGAGGGGAGTTTTATGATCCAAGGACAATGACTAGAGATAACAATGTAGGACATATATTTCTGATAAAGATTCCCCAACTGGGGGTAGTTATAGAGAATCCACCTTTTTTGCATTGGGGAAGGAAACTAGAGGAAATTTAAGACCTTACTACATACTAGATTCCCTAATCCAAAAGTTTGCAATATATATTGCAAACATTGAGTGGCTAGAAACTCGATAAGTGGCTATAATAGTGATCTTAATACTAGGGAGACACACTTTGTACAAAGTGTTTGGGGGCTAGATGCAAGTGGTGTAGAAGGTGTTAGATGGTACTGACTTTGTGTGGGCACAAATACTATTTATGGTGTTGAAGCACCAATTATAATCATCATGTAGGAGAGTGTGAGGAGGGAATTGTTCATTTGGGACAATTCTATGTTCCGTCTTCTTTGTGCATGTTCCTACACTTCATCCACATGTACTATCTATTATGGGGGACCATAAGAGCCTCGAATGCACCAATTGGCTAAGATGTGGATAGGGAGAGGTGGTGGGCTCAAAAATATGTTTGAGGTCAATTTCTTTGGACACTAGGATAAGCTCCCAAATATGCTTAAGGAGTATTTGTACTCAAGGATGAACTTCCAGGAAGATCCTAAGTTACATTTACTGACAAGATGGGCATGAGGACTAGATGGTAAGTAGAAATCTATGCATTTTGTTTTATATCTATTTATTTCATTTATTATGATATTCCAGTATTTTTTACTGACACTCTTTTTGTGGGAAATGTGTATATATAGAACTAGTGAGGCCTATGGAATAAGAAACAATTAGGACATCTATTCCATCTATTAATCCCAGACTAGTGGGGTCTGGGGAGAGAGAGGATTTCTATAAGGATATGGAGGATCTCCACCAAAGGTTAGAGATACGTTTTACTAGAGAATTAGAATATGGGTGGCATACCATGGATGAACACTATATAGGATCATGTGTTGGTGTACAAGCTGAGTGGAAATCTATCCTATGGAGAGTAGGAGTTGTGGGGTAAGTCGTACATGATCTCTCGTCACGGGACATGATACGATGGGCAAATATTGCTCCAAATTATGAGGATTATTAGCATGAGTGGCTTGCATGCCCCCAAATTTTGTATATATGTAGAAAGTGATGGGCATGCCAACTATATAGTAGAATAGTGGACTCAGATTTATACAACATTTGATGATATTTTTTGGTTGTTTATATAATATGGTGATGGGAATATATATACATGTAGTTTTATGCTAAATGAAAATGTATAATGGATGGCATGTATTAATGGTTATGCATGATAGTTTAGAAATGAATGCAAATGGTTATCGTCTTGTAGATGCATGTGCTAAATTCCAATCTATGATATTGTTTGCAATGGTATCTACAAATTTATTGTGATGTCTAGGAATGCAATTGAATGTAATGGAATCAAATTATTGTACAAGTATTTGAACTTGTAGATATCTCCTAAATAATCATTGGTGATGCACATGATACACACCATTCAATTTCATTACAAGTAGTTAGGAATAAAAGTAAACATCAAGGTGATAAATGTGATGACCAAGGGCATCAGATAACAAACCTATCACTACATCATTGTTATGGTATTAATTCCCACATTATAGTGTCAAGAAGGACATACAAATGATGAAATATGAGACACACGATTTTTCCCAATATTTAGAAAAATTTTGAGGGAGGTTGCTGGTCATTTTTCCAACAAAGAGTGATAGGTCACTAGTCATACCACTAACAACCCGTGAACTTTCAGAAGTCAAAACTGTACAAAGGGAAACCACCCCTATAACCTTCTAGATTTTACATTTCTCAAGGAGCTAAGTTATGTATGAGTTGGTTCTTCATGGCATGAGACTTGGAACTCACACCAATCGAGTCTCCATGTAGGATTTATACCTAAAGGAGATAGTTCTATGGTATTTCTCTAGTTGGGCTAACATGAATTCCTCCAAAAGTTGGGAATAATCAAACTTTAGAAGGACCATAGAGGTTAGTGACAATATAAGAGATAAAAAACCAAGGATATCCTCATAAAATATCGGGTCATGGTCATAACCTAGGATTTGGAAGATGATGGCCAGATCTTTGATGGTGGTTTCAAGGAACATGTCATATTTCAATGGACATGAGGTAGTTGGTAGTGAAGTATTAGGGGATAAATGGTGTCCTAGCAAGATCTCTTTATCAATTTGGGATAAGTCCTAATATGTGGAATCTAATGTGTGTTCTTCCATGGTTCCATATGAACCTTTAGGGGAAAAGAGCATTTGGGCCAGAGAATTTGAAGATATATGGAATATGATTTGATGCCCATCAGTGGAGATTACTTTTCCCTTGGAATCTTGGTACTTTGTTGCACACTAGTGAACAAAATCAAGGAAATTAAAAGTTTGTGGGATGTTAGACAAGACAATATTCGATTCCTATAAGTGCAAATAATATCCAGTGTTGTTATCAAATTTTTAAGCACTTTTAATGATTTGCAATGATTATGGAAGGACAGGTACAGGTCAACAATGTCACCATAACAGTTAATTAAAGGTTCATCAGTAGCTGAAGGATTCTTACAAGAATGAGACTTACTAGGTTTCGTAGCAATATCCATTTTAACAATTTAATGTTGGGAATAAGTTGCAGTAGTGAATACAGGGACTAAAAGGGTTCTTGGGTTACCTTTTTACCATTGGAGGCAATGAAGGAGGAGTTTGTTGTAGTTTGATTTGGAGTTTGGGTGTCTAACTTGGCAATTTCAAGATGTTGCTTGTTGTTCCCATTATGGATTTTTTCCTTATTTTACCCTTTGGGATGCCACACATTGTCACATAATTGATGAAAACCTTTGAATTAGATGAAGGTGAAAAAATGGAGTGAATTCATGTGTGACGTCAGCTCGGACCCATAGGAACATGGTGGCATTGTATAGGTCCATAGTGGAATCTATGTGGCATGAGGAAAATCCACATGTCATCGAATTAAGGGTCGCTACTCCGTGCCTTTGGTGTCCTCTAGTGGGTACCCCTCATCTAGGTGGAAGTTAATGGTTCATATCTATGATTTCCCTATTGTTATTCCCATATATCCTCTGTCATTCCTAGGTTCTACTGTAAGGAAGCAGTTTAATGTGACATGTCAGTGCCATGAGGTGCTTTTTCAATGGCCAAGTGTGCATCATGGCTCAAGGGTGATAAATATTTTTTTCCAAACCATAAATTGTTGTCACATGCCCTCCATGATAGTTTTTCCTTTGTCTTTTTGTGATGTGACACCACTCAAAAATTTATGCATGCCCATCGGTAAACTAATTTCCCATAACCTAGGGGTCCTTAATATTCTTGCATGTTCGCAATGCAACATGTGCTTAGAGCCATTGATTTGGCTCACTTATGATATTTTTTATGATTGGTCCCCATGTGTCCTTTGGCCCTCAATATTAGCCCATGGTTCTTATATAAACTACCTCCCCCAACAATTTAGAGATTTTTGGGTAGTTATAAGCCATGTTTTGGACTTTGATAGGTTCTCAAGCTTGATTTAGGCGCCCTGGGATTTTATTTTAGTCCCTTTTCATTATTTCATAAATAGTTGGGTCTGCACCTTTATCTATAGGCCATGAAAGTTAGTTCCTTTGTACTTAATAGGCCCAAATTAAGTTATCTGGCTTCAAACATTTTTCCATTGATGACAAAATTGAATCTTCAACTAACATTGGCTCCAAAAAGGACAACATATCCCTATGATCTATTGAGCATTGTAGACCTTGTGCCTTCCTCTATTGCGTTATAGAGTCTAGATTCCAAACTTAATTACCCCTTTTGGAAGATTGTTCTAGCTGATTAAAAAAAGAGCTCTCAACAACATATACATTAGCACCCTATATAACTTTAAATTAGAAAAGGGAAGTAAATGGAGAAAAATTGAAAAATGTAGGGAAGAAATGAAACTAGGATACTTATTTACAAGGTGAAATATTCTTACATTGTTTAGTAATGCATAAAGTATTTGAGGAATTTCCCATTTACAAAATCCCTAAGCAATTCCCCATCTAGGTGAGCTAGCTCATAGGTTTTTTTTTTGTCACTGTAAAATCCTAGATATGTCCAAGCCATATATTTCCAAACTTTCCATGCTTCCCTTTGGATTATGTTCTAGCATCCCATTTAAGAACCAAATCTCTTGTCATGAAATTTCTTTCTTTGGTCCGTTCTTCAAAGAAATCCTTCATCTTTTCCTAATGAATCTGGGATTTAATTTTCACATGTTCTCTTGTCTGTTGAACTTCAATTAATTGATTTTATCCTCCCTTTCATATCATTTGCTTATTTTTTCCATTTTGTAATAATTTCATCATAGTGATAATGACATGGATAGGAAAAATGGCCTCCAATACATATACCAATGGAAAGGGGGAAGTTCTAATTGATCTTTTTGTGCTAACTCTATTTTCCCAAAATGCATATCTTAAGTGAGAGTCGCATGCCTTCTTATTTTTTGACAACATCTTCTTGATGATCCTGATCAGACTTTTATTTTAGGGTTCAACTAAACCATTCCCTTGTTGGTAGCATTCAATTTAATGCCAAATTTCTGTATTGTAATATTGGTTGAATTGTATCATTTTGGCAGACTTGAAGTCTTGAGCATTGTCATTCATAATATTCCTTGGGCGCCCAAATATAGACAAGATGTTTTCTTCAAGGAATTTGATAATGAATGAATCTAATGTTTTTTTTGTGGGGATGGATTCTACCCATTTAGTGAATTAATAAATAACACTTAAGATACACTTATGTTTTCCACTTGTATTGGGATTAATTTCACCAGCAAAATCCAACCCCCACTACTGAAATGGTGTCTCAACTCTGATGGTTCTCAGTGGTAGTGGAAATAGTTTTTTATTCCCAATAAAAATATGGTGTTCTACATATTCCCTAACCATTTATATTACATAAGAGAACAAAGAAGATCAATAATAACCATCTCTGAGGATCTTATAGGCATAGATGATTTTAGGGGATAAATTTTTCAAATGGGATAATTTTCCATGGTTTTTCCCAAAAAACGATTTGCCAATTTCCATTTTTTCTAAAAATGATTCACCCAAATTCCATAGAATAAAATTAATTTACCTTAAAAATTGCCAAAATTTTATAGAAACTGTATAAAATCCTTAGAAATTTGAATAATTTTACAAAACTACTGCTAAACATTTCACATTTTTCATATTAAAGACTAGTAAGATTAGACGAGGTTTCTAGATTTTAATCTAAATTTACATCCTTAAAACTATCCCTACTTATAGGCAATAGCTCTCCAAGCATGGTGAACACTACATACTCTTTTATGAAATTTAGTGATGATACCATTAGTTTATTCTCCAATGACACAATTAAGCAAGATACCTCATGGATCCTTCCAAAACAAGTTTTCCCCTAAGATACAATATTTCACCACCTTAAACTTAATGGATCTAGTCTTGGACTTATCCCATGTTGGTGGGAATAAAAAATATTGTAGATGGTAGATCATACTAGGATAATTTGGAATCTACCTTAAGGAATGGTTCTTGTGTTGCATCCAATTCAGGCTCTGCTAATAGAAGGTGTAATGACAACACATGCACACTTATAGATTTGTAATTTGACTCAGCCAACAACTTGGCTAGTCCTTGTCCATTCACTAATTTTGTAGGTTTGATCTCTACATCATAATCAATAATTTTAGCAATCCACTTACCTCTTTTTCCTCCACTATTATGTTTTATGAGGATGTCTTTAATGACAGAAGTAGGAACATATGCTATAATATTTGAATGCAATACATAGTCGTTGAAAGCTTCTAAGGATTTAACTAAGGCGTAAGCTCGGTTTTTTATACCACTATATATTAATTAAACATCCCTCAATGCCTTGCTGAAAAAGGATATGGGACGGTCATGATCTTCTTCATTTATTTATAATAACACAACAACAATGGTAATTTTAGAGGAAAAAACAAATATGAGAAATTCCTTGTCATAATTGGGGCCATTATCTGTAAATGAGAGCTTATAGTCTCACGATTTAACAAACAAATAAATCTATGTAAACAAATATAAACTTATCTCTTTAGATGAAAGAAAAGACTTGACCAACCAAGCCACAAGTAAATTCATCTCAAATAACAATGAAGTCAACTACCTATAAGTTCAGACATGAAATGAGTTAGAAGAAAGGAAAGTCGAGTTGGATTCTAGGTCGAAAATTGAGTCAACCAAATTCTGGTCGACTATGGGAGTCAAACTGACTAAATGAGACCCTAGTCAAAATGTTGGTGGATTGGGTTGACTAGGAATGCTTGTCGGTCAAATGAAACCATCCAATAAAGAGACTCGTCATATATGGGTCTAACCAAGGTTAAAATCAATAGTTAGAAGGAGAATTCAGTGACCCATGACATACAAAAAACACTCAGGGGTGATGTTTGCAACCCACAAAACATAAAAAACGTTTTGAAGTCAATTGAAGCTTTCAATGACAAAGAAAAACATATGTGGAAAAATTGATAGTTGACTAAATTTCAAAAATGGGTATTTGATTCATGTGTACTTAATCAACGCCCAAACAACCCCATAAGTCAAAGTAGGATATGTATGTGAATTATAGGACAAGGAAAATTCCCTGGCAAAGTCAAGAGTGTATAGAATCACTTACAGACCAAGTACATACATCGAATAACATCAAAATTGATTTTGGGAGTGAGACAAAACACCAAACGACTCTCAAAATGAAATTAGCAACTTCTAAATAAATAAAAATGACTTTGAAAAAAAGGACATTGATTTCCTACCTCAAAATCAATGTATGAGTATGATTAAAGAGGTATTAGTCTAGATTACTAACTCATGTGAACTGTATTAATATAAAATGAGCTCAAACACTAACTAGCAGAAATTTATATTTGCTAAACAATACGCAGACAACCATTAATTTACAATGAAAACCATTTAACATTCATAAACAATGAAACCACAAAAAATCATCACACATAAACTAATAATTTACCGTTGAAACCCAAACTGGAAAACCAACATTCTTTTGGCTTTGGCCAGGCTCTTTATTATTCAACAGTGGGAAAGTTACAAGCTCTTTGGTTCATCTCTATGCTCCTAAGTGACAATTGGGTAGCCTTTCTGCATCATTCACATCCGAAGAACCTATTTCTCGTTGTGGGGAAACATGATATAGAATACTAAGTCGAACCGAAGGATAGTTGGATGGTCAGGCATCCCCAATGCTTTAACTTCTCTCCAATATATTTCTCCTTCTTCTATTTATCTATTTGTATTTTATCCCATGTGGAAAGGGTCTCATGAAAGTATCATTATTTCTTTATGCACAACAATATACTTCTTGAATTTAAATATATTACATACAAAAATGGACATCAGTCGTGATTGCATGGGGCCCTTCATGCCAATAAGTTGATCTCCTTTTTCATTCATAGCATTAAAGTTTTCCTATGTTGATCATCTTAGATCTTGTGCCTATAACCAATTGTTCTTGTCAGATCTTATTCGGATCAGGATAACTAAGAATAGAGATTCTCCAAATGCCTCTTTGATTTGTTGGAAGGATGCACTAAATTCAGTAGTCCATTTGATATCATGGTCCTTTTTCAACATATCAATGATGTTCTTCATTATTTCAACAAACTTTAGGATGAACCTCATAAGAAAAAATATTTTACCCAAAAATGATTGCACTTATTTCTTATTTATGGGAAAACCAATATTTTTAATAGACTCCACCGTTTTAAAATATATTAGGACTCCTTCTTTGGATACCATGTGGCCTAAAATATTTCCTTATTTCGTGGAAAAAAGAGACTTGTTGAGGTTCAAGGACAAACGAAACTTCCTATATCAAACAAAAGTCTATCTTAAATTCGTAATGCCATATTCATTAGTCTTTGAAAACACAATCATATCATTGAGGTAGATAACAATATATCTATCCTTTCCTCCTACAAATTCTATGTCCATGGCTCTTTGGAATGTTTCCCATGCATTTATCAACCCAAAAGGAATTTTGTCATAAAAAATATTTTCCTAGGGTGTTGTGAATGTTGTCTTCTCTCTGCCATCAAACTGAATTGCCAATTATACTCTGAGAAACCATACATCATGGAGATTTTGTTTTCCCCTACTACCTTCTATAGTATGTGATCCAATTTAGGTAATGTATAGTTGTCTTTCAATGAGCATTTTTTCATAGTTCTAAATTCCACACAATCTCTCATCTCACTAGTCTTATTTCTCACAAGAATGAAGTTGACCGCCCATTCAGAGTTGTTGACGGGCGAAAATGACCGTCCGTCAACTGGGAGAGTGGAACCGGTCCGGGTTTGTCTAAATAACCCAAGCCGTTTGGTATGGACCACCCCGACGAGTTTAACGGCTCCGTTGGCCGCTCTAAGGTCTCGCGAGGAAACCGAAAAGAAAGTGATTTAAGCTAAATGATCTAAACTAAGGAAACTAGAAACTAATAAAACAATCTACAATAAACTAACTAACAAAATAAAAGAAATTAAACTAAATTAAAGGAAACTAGAAACTAATAA
>JASDQU010014222.1:106334-119894 GCA_032191745.1 Picea mariana | reverse complement strand
AGAGTCACATGCCTTCTTATTTTTTGACAACATCTTCTTGATGATCCTGATCAGACTTTTATTTTAGGGTTCAACTAAACCATTCCCTTGTTGGTAGCATTCAATTTAATTCCAAATCTATGTATTGTAATATTGGTTGAATTGTGTCATTTTGGCAGACTTAAAGTCTTGAGCATTGTCATTGATAATATTCCTTGGGCCCCCAAATATAGCCAAGATGTTTTCTTCAAGGAATTTGATAATGAATGAATCTAATGTTTTCTTTGTGGGGATGGATTCTACCCATTTAGTGAATTTATAAATAACACTTAAGATACACTTATGTTGTCCACTTGTATTGGGATTAATTTCACCAGTAAAATCCAACCCCCACTACTGAAATGGTGTCTCAACTCTGATGGTTCTCAGTGGTAGTGGAAATAGTTTTTTATTCCCAATAAAAATATGACATTCTACATATTCCCTAACCATTTATCTTACATAAGAGAACAAAGAAGATCAATAATAACCATCTCTGAGGATCTTATAGGCATAAGTGATTTTATTGGATAAATTTTTCAAATGGGATAATTTTCCATGGTTTTTCCCAAAAAATGATTTTCCAATTTCCATTTTTTCTAAAAATGATTCACCCAAATTCCATAGAATAAAATTAATTTACCTTAAAAATTGCCAAAATTTTATAGAAACTGTATAAAATCCTTAGAAATTTGAATATTTTTACAAAACTATCGCCAAACATTTCACATTTTTCATATTAAAGACTAGTAAGATTAGACGAGGTTTCTACATTTTAATCTAAATTTATATCCTTAAAATTATCCCTACTTATAGGCAATAGCTCTCCAAGCATGGTGAACACTACATACTCCTTTATGAAATTTAGTGATGATACCATTAGTTTATTCTCCAATGACACAATTAAGCAAGATACCTCATGGATCCTTCCAAAACAAGTTTTCCCCTAAGATACAATATTTCACCACCTTAAACATAATGGATCTAGTCTTGGACTTATGCCATGTTGGTGGGAATACAAAATTTTGTAGATGGTAGATCATACTGGGATAATTTGGAATCTACCTTAAGGAATGGTTCTTGTGTTGCATCCAATTCAAGCTCTGCTAATAGAAGGTGTAATGACAACACATGCACACTTAGAGATTTGTAATTTGACTCAGCCAACAACTTTGCTAGTCCTTGTCCATTCACTAATTTTGTAGGTTTGATCTCTACATCATAATCAATAATTTTAGCAATCCACTTACCTCTTCTTCCTCCACTATTATGTTTTATGAGGATGTCTTTAATGACAGAAGTAGGAACATATGCTAGAATATTTGAATGCAATACATAGTCGTTGAAAGCTTCTAAGGATTTAACTAAGGCATAAGCTCGGTTTTTTATACCACTATATATTAATTAAACATCCCTCAATGCCTTGCTGAAAAAGGATATGGGACGGTCATGATCTTCTTCATTTATTTATAATAACACAACAACAATGGTAATTTTAGAGGAAAAAACAAATATGAGAAATTCCTTGTCATAATTGGGGCCATTATCTGTAAATGAGAGGCTTATAGTTTCACGATTTAACAAACAAATAAATCTATGTAAACAAATATAAACTTATCTTTTTAGATGAAAGAAAAGACTTGACCAACCAAGCCACAAGTCAATTCATCTCAAATAACAACGAAGTCAACTACGTAGAAGTTCAGACATGAAATGAGTTAGAAGAAAGGAAAGTCGAGTTGGATTCTACGTTGAAAATTGAGTCAACCAAATTCTGGTCGACTATGGGAGTCAAACTGACTAAATGAGACCCTAGTCAAAATATTGGTGGATTGGGTTGACTAGGAATGCTTTTTGGTCAAATGAAACCATCCAATAAAGAGACTCGTCATATATGGGTCTAACCAAGGTTAAAATCAATAGTTAGAAGGAGAATTCAGTGACCCATGACATACAAAAAACACTCAGGGGTGATGTTTGCAACCCACAAAACATAAAAAACGTTTTGAAGTCAATTGAAGCATTCAATGACAAAGAAAAACATATGTGGAAAAATTGACAGTTGACTAAATTGCAAAAATGGGTATTTGATTCATGTGTAGTTTATCAATGCCCAAACAACCCCATAAGTCAAAGTAGCATATGTATGTGAATTATAAGACAAGGAAAATTCCCTGGCAAAGTCAAGAGTGTATAGAATCACTTACAAACCAAGTACATATATCGAATAACATCAAAATTGATTTTGGGAGTGAGACAAAACACCAAACGACTCTCAAAATGAAATTAGCAACTTCTAAATAAATAGAAATGACTTTGAAAAAAGGGACATTGATTTCCTACCTCAAAATCAATGTATGAGTATGATTAAAGAGGTATTAGTCTAGATTACTAACTCATGTGAACTGTATTAATATAAAATGAGCTCAAACACTAACTAGCAGAAATTTCTCTTTGCTAAACAATACACAGACAACCATTAATTTACAATGAAAACCATTTAACATTCATAAACAATGAAACCACAAAAAATAATCACACATAAACTAATAATTTACTGTTGAAACCCAAACGGGAAAACCAACATTCTTTTGGCTTTGGCCAGGCTCTTTATTATTCAACAGTGGGAAAGTTACAATCTCTTTGGTTCATCTCTATGATCCTAAGTGACAACTGGGTAGCCTTTTTGCATCATTCACATCCGAAGAACCTATTTCTCATTGTGGGGAAACATGATATAGAATATTAAGTCGAAGCGAAGGATAGTTGGATGGTCAGGAATCCCCAATGCTTTAACTTCTCTCCAATAGATTTCTCCTTCTTCTATTTATCTATTTGTATTTTATCCCATGTGGAAAGGGTCTCATGAAAGTATCATTATTTCTTTATGCACAACAATTTACTTCTTGAATTTAAATATATTACATACAAAAATGGACATCAATCGTGATTGCATGGGGCCCTTCATGCCAATAAGTCGATCTCCTTTTTCATTCATAGCATTAAAGTTTTCCTATGTTGGTCATATTAGATCTTGTGTCGATAACCAATTGTTCTTGTCAGATCTTATTCGGATCAGGATAACTAAGAATAGATATTATCCAAATGCCTCTTTGATTTGTTGGAAGGATGCACTAAATTCAGTAGTCCATTTGATATCATGGTCCTTTTTCAACATATCAATGATGTTCTTCATTATTTCAACAAACTTTAGGATGAACCTCATAAGAAAAATTATTTTACCCAAAAATGATTGCACTTATTTCTTATTTATGGGAAAACCAATATTTTTAATAGACTCCACCGTTTCAAAATCTATTAGGACTCCTTCTTTGGATACCATGTGGCCTAAAATATTTCCTTATTTCATGGAAAAAAAGAGACTTGTTGAGGTTCAAGGACAAAAAAAACTTCCTATATCAAACAAAAGTCTATCTTAAATTTGTAATGCCATATTCATTAGTCTTTGAAAACACAATCATATCATTGAGGTAGATAAAAATATATTTGTCCTTTCCTCCTACAAATTCTATGTCCATGGCTCTTTGGAATGTTTCCCATGCATTTATCAACCCAAAAGGAATTTTGTCATAAAAAATATTTCCCTAGGGTGTTGTGAATGTTGTCTTCTCTTTGCCATCAAACTGAATTGCCAATTATACTCTGAGAAACCATACATCATGGAGATTTTGTTTTCCCCTACTACCTTCTATAGTATGTGATCCAATTTAGGTAATGTATAGTTGTCTTTCAATGAGCATTTTTTCATAGTTCTAAATTCCACACAATCTCTCATCTCACTAGTCTTATTTCTCACAAGAACGAAGTTGACCACCCATTCAGAGTATATGAGAGGAATTTTGATTTGAGCATACAATAGTTTCATCAATTCCTTCCCAATAGTAGGTATAAAAATGGGATTGAATTTTGTGATATTCTTCCTAAACGGTTTAGTAACAGGTTTTAGGGGTATGTTGTGTTGTATAATTTTAGTGTCATAAGTCTTCAAGTCCTCATATTTCCATGCAAACACATCCACATACTTTCTAAAGAACTGCATATATTCCTTATTATGCTCAACATATAAATCTTTAGACAAATTGATATTCTTTGGTTCATGCTCCATCCCTATATTACAGTCCTTGATAGTTTCATTTTTTGGGAGGACAAAAGGTTTGGCAGGTTCATCATTTATGTCAAATAGTTGCTCCAAAGGTACCAGCCCCTTTGGAACAAAATTATTCTTGAGATGCAAGGCCTTATGATCATCCATATAATTACTAAATATAGGAACTATTTTAACTTCTCCTTCAATCATATATTCAATCTCTAAAACATCATCTAAGTCCATGTGGATACTAGAAAACTCATATATCACTTCAATAAATCTCTTAATTTGTTGAACATCTTCAATTCCCTACCAATATTTCTTGTCTAGAATATATGG
The DNA here is from genome assembly GCA_032191745.1 of Picea mariana. Lineage (NCBI taxonomy): Eukaryota > Viridiplantae > Streptophyta > Pinopsida > Pinales > Pinaceae > Picea > Picea mariana. The sequence goes on along the minus strand of JASDQU010014222.1, from coordinate 115,429 downwards.
TATAAATTTCATCTTAATTTCATACTTCAATTGAGGGATGGTTGGTGGTTTCAAAGTACTATCATCCATTGCTAGGGAATATGCTTGATGATTGAACTCCCTAAGGACATTAGTGATGTTGAAATCTTTCTAAAAATTTCTATCAAATCACAAACCTGATTTTTGTATGAAGACATCCTTGAGTGCCTTGTTTGACAGAGGACTTTGACCTATTTCACTACTAATTTTGAATCTCTAAACACTCCCAACTTAGTAATTTCCATCTTTTGTGTAGCCTCTGAGCCCAAAATCAGAGCTTCGTATTCAACTACATTGTTACTATCTTTGAACTCAAGCTTGTAAGAATAATAAATTTCTTGCTTGGAAGGAGAAATTACAACTAATCCACCTCCCACTCCTTCTTTCAAATACTCTCCATCAAAATATATCTTCCATACACCATCAACCACTACCACCACCTTTGAAGGAAAATCCACAAGTGTAGGAACTTCATCATACTCTTCATTTATTGATAGAATACAACAACCAATGTCTTTATCAACAACATATATGGGATGATTTTTTGTATTATTCTAATGAGTCACCACATAAGAAAATTTGGTTTCCATATAAAATCTCCTATTTTCCCCTCCAAAGACTCACATTGTGGAATAATTCATGTCCATTTTCATGGTACTTCCTAGGTTTCCTTCCCATTTTCTTTACAACAACACACCATAGTTAGCAAGCACATCAGCCACTACAACATCCATCATAATTCTTTTGATAGGTAATTGAGCCAATCTGACTACCATGTCTTTGATTAGACCTTTACACTTGAATTTTAATGAATGAAAAGAGTACAGGTCATGGTATGGCCTAGTTATCTCTAGTTCCAACTTCTCCATAACTATTTTGGGCATGAGGTTGTGAGAATATCCATATCCTAGCATGCAATTATGTAGCATTTTTTCATGCATAATGAGTATTTTTTCATGCATAATGAGTGTTACCTAAAAAGGAGCAATATAATATTACTTCTCATCTATGTGAGGTCCAAATAAAATAACAAGGCATTCATCATGGACATTCAAAGTATCTGGTTGATTTGTAGATCCCAGTCCATGCATGACCTTTTCAATATGATTATGGTAAGAAGAAGATTTATCCAATTAAAATAAAGGAACAAGAATCTTGATTTTTGATAATTCATTTTCGATTTTAAATGTAGGAATATGCTTTTCAACTTCCTTATGTTCAATTTCCCTTTTGTTGAAATATTGTAACTGCGAAGAATATTCTAATTATAATTGAGTTGTTATCTTATAGATAAATCCCCTTTTGTGGATTCATCATGTCAGGACTTATGTATGACCAAATCCCCTTTTATGGATTGGTCAAACCATGTTTATGTTATGTTAATTGAGAAGTTAGATCCTAGGGCTAATTAAAGTGGTTTTAACCACAATTTGAAGAAGTCGGCCCTGGGAAATGAAGAGATAGAACCCTAGCGCTTCTCAGCTAGTATAAATAAGAGAGGGTGGTTCCTCATTAGCACACTCAATCAAGTCACTCATCTAGTGCACAAGTTTGAAGGAAGCTACAGTTAGAAGAAGGAGAAGAGAGAGGCACATTTCTTAGTCTTTGATATTCTCTAGTGTTTGGTCTTTTATCTTGGCATTGTATGGGAAATCTATATTAAGGAATTTTTTGTTGGGTTTTCTCCCGCATGAGGGTTTCCCAAGATAAAATGTTGTGTACCTTGTGATTTTGTTTCTCTCAGCGATACTGCTTATGCTATTATTTTCTAGTGAATTGAAAAGAAATTAATAGCAGCTCTAAATTTAACATGGGTTCAGAGCTAAACTGAGTAGAGCATATTTCACTGGGTAACCAAAAAAATCATTGTTTCCATACAAGAAAATTAGAGATTTTTATTGGAATGGAATTTCGGCCTAAAAAACATATAGAGAAGTGTGCCCTAGCCTAGTAAACTCATTGGCAGATTGAGCGTATCTTTTCAGTGGCCAGAGCCTATGAAAAGTGAAGCCCTAGTTTTTACTAGTACCAGAAAACTAGGAAACCAAAACCAGTACGAGAAGTACCAGTCTATATTTGCGCAGGCTCAATTTCAAGGGGTAAAATTTGGATTTTTTGAAGTCTGACTACACCATCCTACTAGCCTCAGCCTAACGCACCTCCTGGTAATTTCATATTCATTTTTTGAGCACTTTCATTTTTTGGTCATTTTCCCAGCTCCAGGTCAAGATGTATGCAAGCACCAAGCTTGTTGACAAGTTAGAAGGTGTGGAAACCTTCTTTTTTTTAAGTATAGGATTTCACTCATTCTTTAAGAGAATGAGCTTGAAAATTTCCTAAAAGAAAATGTACTGGAACCCGAATAAGTTGCAGCCAAAGAAAATTACCTGAAGGATATGGTTAGGGCCAAAAGAATCATTGCAAGTTCTATTAAATACCACTTGATCCCTCAAGTGTCTTCTAAGAATACTACAAAAGAAATGTTTTATTCCCTAACCAAAATGTATTAAGGAAGGAACATCAACCGAAAGATGAATCTGAGAACCCAACTCAAGAATACAAAGATGCAGAAAGGAGAAACTGTTCATGACTATTTCTATAGGGTTTCTCAATTAAAGGAACAACTAGAAGAAATTGGAGACAACCTAGATGAATATGAACTCATAATTACAACGCTTAATTGTCTCACAAGACCTTGGGATGACTTCATCCAAACTATCTGTGCAAGAAAGGACAAACTCCAATTGGACAGTGTTTGGGAAGAATGTGTTCAAGAAGAAGAAAGAGTAGCCAACTGAGAAGCACTATTATTAAGAGATGAAGATAAATCCCTAGGTACTCATGCTAAAGGTTAAAATAAGAGATCTCACTTTCAAAAGGAGACCCACCTTCATAAGGAATCTCACTCTCCAAATATATTCACCCACTTCCATAAATAATCTCCCCTCCAAAGAGATTCTAGAAATATCAGAAGGCTCAAAGAAGAGAACGATATTTCTCCTCTTGTCAATGCTATTGTTGGTGAAATTATATGCATAATATATTACCAAACATAGATTATTGAGCGGGATTCATAATCAGTAGAGTTGATGCACTATATGTGCCGATAACAGAAAAGGTTCCTATGTCTTTTTAGTATAGCTTAGATAAGAAAAGCATTTAGAAACCAACACACTTTTAAAAATAACAATATTCACAAAATTCAAAAGATGGAAAGCAACAGTCATAAACAAGAAAAAGATCTTGCTTAGGTGATGGACCTGTTCATTGATGGCTCATGAAAGGAAAAGATGAATTTTGATTCTATCTTCTGGAGCAACTAAACAAACAACAATTAACACTTTGCACATTCAAAACATTCCATTATAAGAGAATGTAGGGTGAGAGATGGAGGTCTTGATTGTGCATGTGTTAGCAAGGTATAACCTAATCAATTATGGAAAAGAAATCTAAGTTTAGTGGGATGATCCATTAAATCTCATGTATGGTGAAAGATGGAGATCCAACTATTCTTGCATTTCCACATTTTGCAACAAATTTGAATAGTGAAATCAAAACAAAATAAAATGAAATAAAAAAAACAGGTACATGAAATGAAAATCTACACTAATAATTTACAATGATCTTACCAAGATGGATCGGTGGCCCTTGTCGATGCCAACATGGAAGCTTTTAGATCAGCAGATACTAACTTCTTAGAGACACAATATCACTGAATTCAAACTTGCATTTGTAACGTCCCCGACCACCCATGTTGGGCCACACTATGCCAGAGAACTCTTACGTTCTCTCTGCGAAAAATATTGTAACATGCCCAACATCCAACTAAGCTATACCACATAAATTTTTCGAACTGCATGCAATTAAAATATACACACACAGAAATCTTATGGGAGGATTATATATAAAACATAAATAGACAAATACATATTTAAATACACGGATTCACACTAAAATAATAGTAAACATATACATGCAACATATACAAGAAATACCCATAAAAATAAACACAGTTATAACCGCACATATGATAACCCATAAAAATAAACACGTAAATAACAATGAAACGTGTAAATTTATCACACAATTGGCACTTTTCTCGGTAAGAATGTCACCAACTACGTGCAGACCTTCCACAAACCTCCCATCCTTATACCACACTATTCATCACTCTCAACAGTGAGTCACCCCTGAGTTGGGACTAAACACCACCTGGGTAAAGGGATTCCTAACCAGGCTAAAGGCTCATAGAAAACATGAAAGACTCTGTCTCAGGTGCCAACTAAAACTAATAACCTACAGTCCCTCCTTCCCCACATGGATGTCCCACCCAGGAAGTGTGCCCCTTCTCTTCTCAATATTCCTTCGGCTACCCCACTTCCTATCCGAGCTTCAGAAATAGGCCGGATAGGAATTATCAGAGCACTGTAGTTGTATTTTAGCACCTTCAGGAAATGAATTCCCATCAATTATCTCACCCAGAGATTTTCTCATGGGCCTGACAACCCATCTCTTCAATATCCCATGGGTCTAACAAACCGCTTCTTCAGTCTAGCTCCCAAGCTAACTAGATATGCTAACACAAAATTGCTATGGATACAGGTTCAGGTACTGTCATGAAGATATGAAGGATAGCTCAATGGGTGTGTGCATGCTCATGGATGATTGACTAGATGATTGAATGATGGAAGGAATGATAGAAGGTATGATGGAAAAGATCCCAAAATGAACAAAGTCCCAACAATATGTATGCATGTCCCCAACTTGACACTTGTCATGTCGGGAGCTACTTTGGCCCACTTGTACCCAACTTTAGAACTTAGGATAAAATAATTATCCATACTTTATGATTTAAGAAATATTAATATAATATTCCCTTTTGGCTTAAGCTCTCTAGCTTATCCCTTTTCCTTAACTTTTAGCCCTACCCTTTCCCTAACTAGTGGAGTTTAGTCCCCCATATCTTTTATCGTGGTTGGTCTGTGTGCAACAATGTCTTTTATATTAATTATGGGACATATACAAAAAAAATAGGTGCATTGAATTTTAACATCTAGGCTCTCCAACCTAATCAAAACATACACATCCTAGCTTATAATAACTAGCTCACTAGCCTATAAAATGCAGCATATACACAAAAGGCTCCCTGGCCTCAAAATCGCGCGCACTCAAGTTGTTGTGCATGGTATCCAAGAATGTGCACACTTCATCATTTTACTGCATAGTTGTTACAGGTGAATCCCCCTATGGACAAGGGGATTCCCTCTTTATCTCTAGACTCCTAAGGCCAAGAAATAAAAGTTATTAACATGGACACTGACATCATTTTAGATCTAATCAAGCTATTATACAAAGAAGAAGAAAGATATGTACCTTATTAATGACGTTTGTCCTTGAAAAGTCCATGTTGAGATTCAATCCTGAGCTCCCTGATAGGTCCTGTATAACAAACAAAGATACAATGGACTTCCTAATCTACTGATATTATCTCAAATATAGATCCATCTACTACAGAAAAACTCATGTGGAACAAACATCAGTTTGAAAGAAACAGGCCAAGCATTGATATATTGACAAGAACAAGTAAAAGTACTTACAATCCTTTGATGAAGGTGCAACAACTTCTTCCAGTTCTCCTTGTCCAACCCCTTTTCTCAAGTAATATAAACTGATTTCTTTGATGGCATATCACTTATGGGATCATAAGTTTCACATATCCAATCTTTTCTGTTCATACCACTTATAGGATCATAAGTTTGGTATCAATCTCTAGTCTCTACTGTCTCTGTATGTTGCCTATGAGATCATAGGTTTCATACCTCCAATCTTTTTCATGTACCTTTCACCATGAGAAGGCCTCCTTATATAAAATTGGAGAGGCCCAACCACTTGAGATATATTTGGGATAAGTTGAGGATTCTTCTCCTTCGGTTGAGGATCTTCCCTAAGATCATGCCTTGACCTTCTATTCGAATCCAACCACCTTCAGAAATTGAGGGGATTCTTCCCTGTTTTAGCTCAACAAACCAAAAATTCACTCAGAAAAGGGAGCGCTCCCCCAAAAGGGTGCACAGAGCACTCAAACACTCCCCCAAAAAGTCTCAGGGAGTGCTAGTACTTCCTGACAGTGGGTAGGGCAGTGCTCCTCTCCAAAATCCATTTTTGAGTGGTTCTTTCAGTAGCAAAAGGATTGTACTCCCTGTTAACTAATTTCTCTTCTTCAAAACTAGTCTTTGAGGTGTCTTAAGTGTCTTTATGATGTCATTAGAGGCATGAAATAGGAAATATGGAAGCATGATGTTTGGGACATTTACGACACTTTTGTTCAAGATGCGACACTTGCAAACAAGATGCAACAAATACAACACTTGTAATGACGACACTTGCGACACTATTGAAGTGAGTAATTTTGAGGTGTAACAGATTGCCCCCCAAAGTATGAAGTTAGAAGACGATGATGATTAAAGTACTTTGTAGACTTTTTCGACCAAGGGTATGGATGCAGAGAGGCCAGAAAAAGCTGCAGACAACCTTCAAACAAATATTATGATATGTTTCAAACCCAGGGCAGGCATAACTATGCTTGAGTGATAAAGAATTTTTAGGTATGGCCACCATAAAATACACTGTGGATCCATAATTATATTGAGAAAATGGTATATCCACTGAAGACACAATGTGTATCTATACTCCTATGACCTGAACTGATCATAGCCACGAAGAATACATAGTGTATCTACGAGATGACAAGACATAGCCATGACCAATACAAAGTGTATCTATGTAACAGTATATGTGTCATAGTTCAAAGGAACTCATTTGCAACCTGCGAAAAGTATACATAAGAGTGAAAACTCAACCCAGGGTCTTCTTACCGATCCCAATGTAGTATGAATCTAACCATGTGAATAGATGTATTGATGTCGAACATGGCAGAAACCACTTGATTATCGATCAATGAGGTAAACCATTAACAAGCGCAAGGGAAATCACCATTGATGTCAATGATTCCCAAGGTACTCTAGTACATTCCAATGAATGTGAATGGATGAGCTGATGTCAAACATCCTTGGAATCATCTGATTAGGGGTCAATGATGTAAACCCACTGTCGAACATGAAGAGGCCTGCCATTGAGTCATGCAGGTCTGTTGACGGGCGAAATTGACCGTCCGTAAAACAGTAAATGGCGTACTAATTGACCTGGAAATGCTCCAAGTCTGCCCTGTGTATGATAACTTCTAAGCTGGTCGGAGGAGGGAAACTCGCACAGGTTAGTCCATAAGCTTCTCGTAAACAATTGGCTGTGCTGCTCCTTGAAGTGTTTTACAGTACAAACAAGACATAAAATAAAATCATAACAATCTTATGATTATAAAGCTTTGCAATAAGGGAAACCTGTTATGCAAAGAATTATATTTATCAATTCAATCTATGAAGAAGATAAACCTGTCATTCACAAATTGAATTAACAATTGTTATGTCTTTTATCTATTTGGAAGAAACAAGATATGGATAATAATGATCACAATTATATCATTTTCTCATGATTTAGATATCTAAAGTAGTCATAAACCATAAACAAATTGATATACACAACATAAAACAAAATGTTGATATATTGAGAATATAAAGCTATGACAAAACATCAAATTCTGCTTCAGTCTGTATTAGAACTCCATATCCTTGTTCTCCCACGAATGAGGATGATGATTATTACAAAAATCATAAGTATATATAGGTCTCTTCACAAGGTAAAACTACCTTGTGGATAATATCAAACGGTTTTACATAATCTGGGAGATATCCCAAAATCACCTAAACTAAGAAAATAAAATGCAAGTGAAATCTTTGAAACATCCCCTAACTGCTAAACAACTCAATTGCAAATTTGAATTTACCTGCAATAGAACACAAATATCAAATTAGAAAGATATTTCAGCAACAAAACACTAAAAAATTGATCCTACAGACTTAGCTACAGAATCATCTGATTCTGTAGCTAGTCTAAAATAACAAACAGGACTAGACAGCCATCAAATGAAATCTTTTTAAAACCATCTAATTTAATTTTCTTTTAACAAATATCCAAAATGAATCACTAATAGTTCAAACACAATTTATCATTCAAATTGAAAAAGAATGCAATCGGGACAGGGTAAGAATGCTCTGCTTTTCAGTTGCCATAAAATCAGGTCAAATCATAACGGGACTGTTTCATAACAAATGAAATCAATGGTGAACCAAATCGTATAAGATACGATGCAATCATAATCTATTTGCATAGGATTCATATCGTTTTAATCAAATGCCAATATAGAAAGGCTGTTACGATTATTATCCAAATGAAACATGCATAACAGTATCCATAAAACTTTGCCATAGACTTCGTTCGCTGAGTGTCAAACAGTTAACAGATATGACTGAAATAATGGTTGTAACCATCATTGACTCGTTATAGTCATAGCATTGATATAATTAGATCAAGTGTAAAGATAGGTAAATTGTTTCGATTGTATTCAAACGAAACCATACTCAATGAGTATCGACCCAACAAATTTCATTATTGATCACCACACAGTCAACAGACAGGAGCATAACAGAATCAACAGAATCCATAATATAAACTGGGTAAATGATCAAAACGTATATGGCTGAGTTTAATTATAGATACAAATCACCATGCTAGGCATAATCATTTCTGTTTCAACAAATCAAATTTAAACAATACATTTATTGCAATATGAGATGAGCTGATAACGCAATCAAACGATGTGCATCGAACAGTTTGCACTTTGGTTATGTATTAACAGGATGATATTCAAATTGGTCAAATCAGACACGGATTATAACATCATAACAGTTATGCCAACCATATCATATAGAATATAACCAATTCAAATTGAACCATTGACTGTGTTCAAAATTGGAATTCCAGAAACAACCTATGTTTAGAAAATATTGACAACTTCAATGATCAATAGAGTATTCGATTGAAGCCAAATTAAACAAATTAAATCTATCTCGCGATCACTCGAATAAAATCCAAATCCAATAAAAACTTAAACGATAATAAAA
>JASDQU010014222.1:43641-55625 GCA_032191745.1 Picea mariana | reverse complement strand
GAAGGAGATCCATAGACACAGAAATGGATGATGATGTTCCAATCCTTGATGAGGAAAAATATTCTACTTGGAGAATAGAGATGATATTACATTTCAAGACAATGAGAGCAACAATTTGGAAGACATCCATTGGTGGATCAGTTCCTTTGAAGAACAAGTCAAAGTTTTGTTGGCAGCCAATTAAATTTTTTCTATTGTCCTATAAGCTGACTACACCTATGTCTTCCGAACTTCAAGTTGTTCGTCACATTTTTCAAATAGATGACACTTTCATTTATTGCGACACTTGCAAATTTGTCTTCATTAAGTTTTCACGACTGTAAGCGTGAAAATTTCTCCTTTCAAGGTCGCATTTCGATCACTATCTTAACTGTCATGATCTTTTTATCGATATTTTCTATGGCACTTACCTTGGTTTATGATTATGTGGATGAAAGGATTTTCGAACAATGCTCATTTGGACATTCTTATATTGATTGCAAAACTTGATTCTGTTGATTTTGTAAGTCATTGAGCATTTTGGTTTAAACTTCTTATGACTTGCCTCATCTTTTATAGGGGTTGTGATTAAATTTATATATATGATATAATCCTTATTGCTAAACTTTTTATAGCTCTTGGCTTGTCAATTTTATGAGTATCGATTGGCACAATTGTTTAAAACTTTTGATTAATACATTGGCGCATAATGATTTTCGTGTTGATCTATAAGTTGAATGTTTTGAATACTATGGCATAGTGATGGCGCGTATTGGTATGTGCATTGCATTTGATTGGTTGTACACATAAGTTAATGGTTGAATGATTATTATGGAGTGAATAGCTATGGAACTTGGCGGTTGTACTTGGATAATGAGTATTATGCATGGAAGTGAATAACTCCACCAACCTCGCATGCGCGCATTAATACTTTCCCCCTTTGATCGTTCATTGCTGTTAGACGGAATAGCTCTGCTCCTATGTGTTGGTGAATTAGAACCAAACCCTTACCATGTGCTGGATTCATGGTACCAGATGTCTGAGTTGAACCCAATGGCAAGCAAGCTCTGTTGATGTTTGACAATGCCCATAGTGACCTCGAGGAAAATGGGTGGCTTCCCTTTATACAAAGATTTGAGGGTTTTAACCTTTGCGTAGCTCGACAATTTTCCATGACCTTTGATGGCTGTCGAGCCAAGGTCAGCGATATTCAATTGGAAATTGATGAACAGTTTATCAGTCTTGCTATGGGTTTACCTGCCACTGGACAACAATGTTCCAAGAATTGCAAAGTCGAGGAGGTCCCATGGACACTGCTCTTCCAGTCGCGCAAAATTACCTCCTGTGATAGAGGTATGACAATAACTATGCTCAAACAACATTGGCATGATTTATTGATGATAATAAAGCAGTTTGTGACCTACGAAGGTCGGTACGGATTTGTGTTCTTACATCACCTGCGTTTTCTTATGGTTTTTATGGGATATCAGCTCAATATGCCCTATTATTTGTGTCGAAGCCTGTTTAAAATGTCAAAGAAGTACAAAAGACACCAGGCTGATAGTAGCATTTTTCATTATGGGTTGGTTAAGCTTATCGTTGTCTGTCATTTGAGTCTACACAGAAATTGTTGGAGCAATTTCATTGCTTGGAATGGTTTTGAGGATTCGAACCCTACATAGGTTGACAAACCTGTGGTGAGCGAGGTCAAGGTTGTACCCCGAGTACCCTACCGTATCCTACTGCCTAAAACCTTGGCCGAACTTCCTATCAACTTATCCCACACTGTGACTAAGAGTATTGAGACTGTTAAGCCTATGGGAAAAAATCCCAAGGCAAACCTCACTGTAAATGCCAAAGGGAAAAAGAATGCACGTTTGATTTCATGGATGGCAAGAAATAAGCCAAGACCCCCTATCGAACCAAACCCTATCGTGTTGAGTGAGGACTCTGATTCGGAAGTGGAGCGTTTCTTGGCTAGAGAATACCCCTATTCGCAATATTTGTGTGCCGAACCCTCGTATGACTTTGTGTCAGACCTACCCCCCTGCCTATAGGACGACTCTAACTACCCAGGCATTAAGTTGCCTTGTGAATCCCCAGGTCATTTATCCAAACCCTCTCCTGCTCTGTCTAAACCTATAGTGCCACCCTTTGATCAATGCAGTTCGTGGTTAGAGCGATATTATCTGGATGTTCTGATTCTCCAGTCAAGAATTCAATATTTAGAAGACCAGATTGCACTGCTTACCAGTCATAAGTCCAAGATACAAGTGACAGATAAGAAACAAAAGACGATAGGCTCCATCTTGTTTAAAAATGTGGAATCAGCCACGACTGTCGTGAATTCTAAGTTGGCATAATTGAGTAGCCTCATCGTTACACAAGTATATTTTGACATCACTTTTTTATATAATGATTTGAATTCGGTTTTAAACAGCTCTGTTCACAACATTGATTGGTTCTGTTACATTGTATGCATTCTATACATAGCTTTTCTTTGACTAAATGGAATTTTGTTTTTCCCAGTTTAGATTCTATTAGATTTTCATCGATTTGATTGATTTTAGTGTGGATTTGATTTGTTTGATTGAGTTAAAATGGATGCTTTGATGTCAATTGAAGTCGTTTATATCGATTCAAGACAGGAAGTGTTTCTGATACTCAATTTAGAACACAATCACATTTCATTTCGATTTCGTTATAATGCATACGCTATGATTGGTAATGATTTTGATGAGGTTAATTGTTACGGTTTATTGTGCCATATGACTTTCAATGAATAGGAATTCAACTCGGATCGTCTCAAATGTGACTCTGTTTCTTCGCAAACATTGCTTTTTATTTTAAGCCTGTACAAACGCGCCCAAATCATAAAATGGATTTGATTCATAACGATCATCCTAAACCCAGCAGGTTAATTCGCATTGGTTTACTGTTAGCTCGACCATGTTATCAGTTAGATTTGTATTTACGATAGATACTTTGTTTAAATTTGATTTCTAAAATGATATTGGTTATATCCAGATTCATGATTTGTTTCTATGTTAAACTCAGTCATGATTAGTTTGAAATTAATGATTTCGTTCAAAACCAATCGAGTTTATTTGCCCAGTTTGCAATAACCAATTATCATTGATGTCGATTTTATTATGACTGTGATCAAAGTCAAATCAATATGGTTACAATTTTGTATGAGTTGATTCTTACACCTGGTTGAATTGGTCTACCTTTCACATGAATCGTTTAATGTCATGACAACTATAATAATTTTAAATGATTTTGTTTCAATCTGATCGTATCTTTTGTTGTTAATAAAACACAATGTTTGCCTGTGATTTGTTTGATTGCATTACCTTCAAATTGGATATGAAACGATTTGCAAAACTATTTGGTTTTGATTCTGTCTACCCGACTATGATGACAATCAAAACAGAGTATGCCTGTCTCTCTATTTGGTTATTGGATTTTGATCCTATTTGATTTCAAATGATATAACATTTTCAAATGAAATGATTCGTTATTGGTTCTTAATTCAATTTGATTTTATTAAAAAGATTTGTTTCAATTCTAATTATGATCCTGTATCTTATTTTAGACTAGCTACAGAATCAGATGATTCTGTAGCTAGGTCTGTAGAATTAGATTTTTATTGTTTTGCTAATAAAATATCTCTCTAACTTGTTATTTTTGGTCCATTGCAGATGAATTTGAAATTGCATTGGATTTGATGAGCAGTTAGAGGATATTTGAAATATTTTGGTTTCATTTTAGTTTCCTAGTTTAGTTCATCTTGGGAATATCTTTCCAGATTATGTAAACAGTTTGATAACTGCCACAGGGAGGTTTTACCCTGTGGAAAGACTTATAAATACTTATTATTTTTGTAATAATGATCATCCTCATTGATGGGAGAAAAAGGATATGGAATTTTAAAACGGACTGAGACAGAGGCTGATATTCTGTTACAGCTTTAGCTTTTCATAATATCAATATTTTGTTTCATGTTTATGTGTATCTATTTGCATTTGGTTAATGACTACTTTAGCTATCTTAGTCTTCTGCAAATGATATGATTTAATCGTGCTATAATCCATATCTGATTTCTTCCAGCACTTAAAAAACATAGCAATTACGTGATTCAGTTTGTGAAAGACAGATTTCTCTTCTTCATAAGTTGAATTATTAAGTATAAGTTTTTGCATAACAGGTTTCCCTTATTGCAGAGATTTATAAATCATATAATTGTTATGATTTTTTATCTCTTGTTTGTCCTGTAAACAACTCAAAGAGAATTGTAGCCTATCATTTACGAGAAGCTTCTGGATCATCCGGTGTGAGTTTCCTTCCTCCGACCAGCTTTGAAGTCATCCGACACAGGACAAATCTGGAGCATTTCTAGGTCAGTTTGTCATTTGTTTGTTTAATATATTTATTAGTAGTTTAGTTTAGATATAAGTTTAGTTAGATATATGTATATTATATTGTTAAATCAGTAAGTTTTATTTCTTGTTTATAAAATTATAAAATCAAAAAAGAAATACCTTTCTCTATCTTAGGGCAGACTGCAAATGAGTTTTCCAGGTTTTATTTAAATTTGTATTTTGTAGATATTGTATATTTTGTAAATAAGTTATATTCCAAGTAGTAGTTAGTATAGTATTAGTTAGTAGTTTTGTATATATAGAAATAGTAGATTAGTTAGTTTGTTTAATAGTTAGTTTTAATTAGATTAGTTTGTTTTGTTTATTGTTAGTTAGTTTAATTTGTTTAATTTAGTTTTAATTAGTTTAGTTTGCTTTATTTAGTTTTAGTTAGTTTAGTTTTAGTTAGATTAGTTAGTTTAGGTTAGTTTTCTCTTTGGTTTTCCTAGGACCTTAGATCGGCCAACGGAGCCGCTAAACCCGTCAGGGTGGTTCATTCCAAACGGCTTGGGTTATTAGACAACCTCGGACCGGTTCCACTCTCTTAGTTGACGGACGGTCAATTTCGCTCGTCAACAAATAGCGCTAAAAGGAGGGCCTAAACTTAATTAATGACACGAGGCAATCGCAAGACTCCTCCCCCCCCTAATCGCTCACCTATAGTGACTAGAATCCATTCACAAGATAATATTCCCCTTCAAACAACAACTACTTCAACTGAAGATCCACAGATCACAGTTGAGCCAACAACCCCTAATTCTACAGGTGGTGACACACACGAGATTATTTGCCAGTCTCTTATTAAAACACATAGTGCCTTAGCTCATCTTAAGCAACCAAACCGTCCGTGGGGTCAACCTTTAGACTTATCTGATATTAGAGAACAATTAGGTGACATTAACCTCACTATGAATCCTACAGATCCAATCACAAATCTTGTTGCAAGAGGATCTGGGATACCTCCTTCACCACCTCCCTCATCTCCTTCCTCTTCTGGAGGAGACTCCTCTTCANTGCTAGACCCTGGTTGGACCAGGATTCTATAGTTGTACCTGGAGCCTAGCACCCTTTACCTAAACACCCATAGAAATGGCTTCCCAAGTTTGATCCTGATTCGAAATAGATAGCTGAAGATCATATCGAAAAATTTATGTTAGTCATCAGACTTCGTAACGTTGAACATGAAGACGTCGTCTGTAGGTTGTTCCCTTATAATTTTGAGGGTAATGCATCCACTTGGTACTTTGCCCAACAGCCCCATACCATCGTGTCTTGGGAAAAGTTTGAGTCATGTTTTTTGGAAAAATTCGGAGATGGTAAGACTCTGGAAGTCTTAGTCATGGATCTTTCAAGCTTAAAAATGAACCCAAAAGAAAAAGTTAAAGATTTTAATCAAAGATTCCTAATGCTTAAAAATCGAATCCCTACAGATTCTATGCCTGCTGAGAGTCTTGTAATAGCTTACTACACTAAAGATTTACATCAAAGTATATCTATTTGGGTCAAACGATCTAAAAAGGCCACATTGTTAGAAGCCTTCGAGGAGGCTAGCCAGATTGAAAAAGATATACTTAGTCTTAAGGACTCTTCTAGCAACGAAACTAAAACTAGTTCTTCTTCCAAAAAGAAGATTGAAATTCTCCCTAGACCTACTCAAAGTAAAACACAACCTGAAAACTCTGATTTGGAAAATTTAACTAAAGCTGTTAAAAAACTGTCTAATCAAGTTATAGATTTAAAAAGGTCAACTAAAGAAGCTTCCTTGAGTAAAGGACCCTACAAACCTCCTTTTCGAAAGCCTTTTCCTACCTATCGACCTAACCCAAAACCTGAAGGCTTAAATCTAGAAAGTTTGCAATGTGTCCTTCAAACAATTCTAGAAGCCCAAGATAACTTGATGCCCCCTGATGTTCCTCAGGAGGAGGTTGAACAGGAAATAGTTCAAGAAGAAGAGTCTTCTCCAAACATCTTTGGACATTTCTCGAATAGCATCTTTCAAGCTAACTTCGAGACTTTTCACCCTTATAACCCTAGGAGTAAGACAACAAACAAGCCTTCTACCAAGAACACTACAACTTCACCTCCAAAGCCATCTAAATCAGCAGAATCTAAACAAAGCAATGTCAGCCCCAAATTAGATTATGATGTTGTTGAAGATCTTAAAAAATTAAGGGCTAACATTTCTATTTATGAGTTATTGAAGTTTCCATTTTTGCTACAAAAGATGTTGCAAAATATTTCAAAGAACGACAAGAATGGTAACTCAGATGGTAACAGGGTTGTGCAAAGCAAAGCTCCACAGAAGACTTCCACTAAAAATAATCCTGATCCTCAAGATAAAGGAAGCCTTCCTGTAGCCCCTGTAACTAATGTAAATAATGTAGATAATGTAGATAAAGTAGCATTAGAAACTACGAGTAAAAAGCCACAAGCTACTACTCTTAGTACTCGCAAAAATATACCTCATTTTCTTTTAACTTTCAAGATTTTCAACAGAAATGTGCATAATTGTATGGTGGACTCAGGAGCGTCATCAAATGTGATGCCTTGGTCTATCTGCCAAAAGATTAACTCTGAAGTGGAACCATCTACTTTGAAAATCATACAACTTGATCCGACAAATGTTAAAGTTATAGGTGAACTAAATAATGTATTGATTAGATTATCATCTAACCCTAATGTTCATCAGGTTATTGATATAATTGTTGTGGATATTCCAAAAGTGTATGGTCTTTTTTTGAGCAGGGAATGGTCGGAGAAGCTACATGGTTACTTCACGACGGACTGGTCTCACTTATGGCTTCCAGAGAATGGTAAGCCCAACAAGATCAGGGTGAATTGTGAGCGTTACCTTAAGGTCACAGTCAGAGATTTGAACGACCCTAACAAACCATATACACCTTCTGTTGATTCACCTGAAGTCCAAGGGATGGACACCTTCTTCGGAAATTTCATGGCTAAGGTTTCACCTATCATCAATCCTGAACAGCAGTCCGAGATCATAGCATATGTGCAACCAACAACTTCTATGCAACAGTCCCATGAGCCCGATGGAAATCAAATTTTATCTCTATATTTCGACGGTTCTAAGTCTAAAGAAGGAGCTAGTGCAGGCTGCATCATTATCAATCTGGCAAGTAACAAGACATTAATGGCTTGTAGACTAGAATTTGAATGTACTAACAATACTGCAGAATATGAGGCTTTACTGCAAGGTCTCAGAAAAGCCTTGGATATGGACATTCAAAACCTGGTTGTATTTGGTGACTTTGAAATAGTGGTTAGACAGGTAAGAGATTCTATACACTGTCTTTCCCCGCATCTTAAAAGTTACCAGTCTGAGGTATGGAGTTTAATGAATAAATTTGCTGCTTTCAACATAAATTCCATTCCTAGATTAAATAATGTTGAAGCAAATCTACTAGCTAATGTAGCCTCTAAACTTCTTCCTACAGAAGGCTTATCCCCAAACGCATTCTCCATCGAGCTATTGTTTCGACCATCTATTCCTGACAATATCACAAACTGGAGAGTATTTGACGATGATCAGCAGATCATTAACTTTCTGCACATGGAAGAAACTTTTCAAGGCGCAGTGATAGATGAACGCATGCACGACGACAATTTGCACGACTTTATGGTAATACCTAATCCGAAATCTCCTGAAGCTCTATCAGACATGGTAAATTACATACCCAAATCCATAGTTAGATTAGAAAATTTTTATGATTTTGAAGATAAATTTAAAAAGACGGTCAATTGTAAAACTAATAGTTCCTCGTTGTCTTATGAAAAAGTCAATTTAGGGACTAGTGAAAATCATCAGTGTATCAACTTAGGCTTGGGATGTTCTAGACTAGAAAAAGATGCTTTTGTTAAATTGTTTAAAGAATTTAAGGATGTCTTTGCATGGACATACGATGATCTTAAAAAATTCGATCCTAATATTATATAGCATGTCATCCCGATGAAGCCTCAAACCTTACCCTTCCAACAAAAATTGAGGAAAATGCATCCTAAACTTGAACCGACTGTTCAAAAATAATTGAATAAACTCCTAAGTGCTAAAATTTTTTTTCCTGTTAGACACACTCAATGGGTTTCCAACCTCGTCCCAGTACGGAAGAAAAACGGGGAAATCTGACTTTGTGTCGATTTCCGAAACCTCAATAGAGCGTCTAATAAAAACAACTATCCTGTCCCGCCCATGGAACAGATCCTTCAACAAGTATCTGGTTTCGAGAGGCTATCCTTACTGGATGGCTTCTCTAGATACACCCAAGTCTTGATGTCTCCACCAAACCAACTAAAAACTACCTTCCGTACCCCGTGGGGCACCTATGCTTATCACAAAATGCCCTTTGGATTGATTAATGCTGGTGCTACCTTTCAGAGAGCAATAGACATTTCTTTTCGAGGCTTAATAAATCACTCCATCATAGTTTACTTAGATGATGTGACCATTTATTCTAAAAACAAAGACGATCATCTATCTCACTTACGAGCCGTTCTGCTACGATGTCGTAAATATGGCATCTCCTTGAACCCCAAGAAGTCCATCTTTGTAGTAGAACAGGGTAAACTCCTAGGATTCATTGTGTCTAGTGATGGTATGATTATTGACCCTGAAAGGACTCAAGTCATCGCTAAACTCCCCCCACCTACATCCAAAAAATCTATGCAGTCTTTCTTAGGCCAGATTAATTTCGTGAGAAGATTTGTCCCCAGTTTCTCTGAAATGGTCAGGCCTCTATAGAACCTGATTAAGAAAGACACTCAATATCACTGGGGACCCATAGAAAACCAAGCTTTTAATTCCATAAAGAAGGCCATAATATATGCTCTATCTCTCATGAGCCCTGACGTCTCTCAAGATTTTACACTCTATACTTTTGCCTTTGATCGTTCCTATGCTGCAGTCCTAACTCAGAAGAATTTCGATAATAATGAAGTACCCATCGCCTTTATGAGCTCTTCTTTCAAAGGTGCTGAAATTAACTACCCAGCGGTTGATCGGAAAGCCTACACTATTTTCAAAGTAGTTAAGCATTTCCAGTCCTATCTTTTGAATTCAAGGATGAAAGTCATTGTCCCCTACCCTGCCGTAAGGAACTTGTTAGTGCAGAAGGAGTTAGGAGAGAAGAGAGCCAACTGGGTCACCTCCTTGCAGGAGTATGACTTGGAAATCACCCCAGCTTAGATCATAAGAGCCCAAGGGTTGTGTAAGTTGGTTGTTGATTCGGAAAAATGACAACAAGAAGATAGTGATACGTCAAACCCAGAACAACGTGATCAAAGTTTAATTTTTTGTGCACAAAACCTCGTTAATCCTTGGTACGACGATATTAGATTCTGTCTTGAACATGGATCAACACCTCATCACCTTGACCCCGCCAAGAGAAGAGCATTGAGACTAAAGTCCGCCTCCTTTCATCTAGTTAATGGTATACTGTTTCATCAGAATTTTGACGGCGTACTGATGCGCTGCCTCGAAAAAGATGAAGTGGAAAAAGCCTTGCTTGAGTTGCATGTAGGAGAAGTTGGTGGTCACTTCGGTGGCGACACCACTACTCATAAGGTTTTAAGAGCTGGTTACTACTGGCCCACTCTTTTTAGGGACACCCATGCCTTGTGTCATAAATGTATCATCCATCAAAAAGCATTAGGGCGGTTGCAAAAACCAGCCTTTCCCTTGCAACCCGTCTCAGTAGATTCTCCTTTCCAGCAATGGGGCCTTCATATCATAGGTCCTATTAACCCTCCATCCTCTCAACAACACAAGTATATTGTGACGGACACAGATTACTTTACATGATGGTCCGAAGCTGCTACGCTAAGAACTGTTAACACAAGTCAGGTGATTGCTTTTCTAAACTCAAATATTATCACTCGTTTCGGTATCCCTGATTGTCTAGTCTTTGATAACGCTTCATACTTTTCTTCTCTTGAGATGAGTGAGTTCACTTTGGAGAAAGGAATAAAGCTGAAGTATTCTGCTAGTTACTACCCCCAAGGCAACGGCTTAGCAGAATCAACAAACAAGAACTTGATCAAAATTATCAAGAGAACCGTGGCTGAAAATCACAAGAATTGGCACAATGCACTGTTGAACGCACTGTGGGCTGATAGGGTAAAACCCAAAGCCTCTATCGGTAACTCCCCCTTTTTTCTCGTTTATGGCAGAGAAGCCATTCTTCCACCTCACATTCTGCTTCCTTCGCTTCAGTTGTCACAAAAATTCCAAGAAGAAGATTGTCCCCCTTTAGAAAGCTTCATTAACGCTTTGATGAAGTTGGAAGTAGTAAGAGCCCAAGCTAAGTGTAAGTTAGATCAACATCAACAATTGATTAAAAGCTGGTTCGATTCTAATTCTGCTTCTGATAGGAATTTTGAAGTAGGTGATCTCATCTTAAAGTGGGACAAACCACACGAAGGAAAGGGTGAGCACACCAAGTTTCAAAACTTATGGCTTGGGCCATTTTTAATTGCCGAAACGTTGGGTCCTAGTTCCTTTCGATTGCAGAATCTTGAAGGGAAGCTTGACACCTATCCGGTGAATGGCAAAGCCCTGAAAAGATACTTTGCTTGATAATTACCTTTGTATATTATGTAAATATTTCGTTTTTTTGTTTGCATTTTTCGTTTTCTTTCTGTTTTGATTTTGATTTGAATTTATCAGTTTTTTGTGTTTTTTGAAAAATACGCATACCTGTACATTGAGCGATTCAGACAAAGACGATAGAAAAATTTCTTCACTGAAATAACTTCTAAAATTTTGTACAAACATCAGTGATATATTGCTAAATTGATATCTACGTTGAAAAATTTTGTTGTTTGAAAGAAGTTTACTGATTTCAATCTCTGAGCAAAGTTTTTCATGATCATCTCTTATCTTTTTATGCTGTCCCTTTTCCGTAAAGGAATGACTCAAAAGATATCTCCCTATCATAGGAAGTTGTCTTTATAAATAAAACATTTCTGGAGCTAAATAAAGGACAGTGTTAAAAAATTCTGATGAGGTCTAAAAAAAAATGTTAAAATATCAAGATTATCAGCATCACCCCGCTCGGCTATATATCTACAAAAGAAAAACAAAATAAAATTATTAATAAGTGTTGTGGGAAGTGTTTGTAAACCCGCCGGGATACTGAACAGGTCTGCTGGCAGCGGGTAAATGCATGCATGGCACCAAGACAACTTTGTCGGGGTATTCAACAGGCCCGCTGGCAGTGAAGCAATGTCGGGTACATGAAAATCTGTAAAAATATGAGAAACCTCTTTAATGTCCTTTATTCTGATCTAGAACTTCTTGACAGGATACATATGTCAGAGTGGGTTAAATGGAAACCCTGTCGAGGCTATGGACGCCTGATGGAAGCAGTGGCCATGCCAACAGTATTGGAGAATTTATCATTAAAATCATGACTTGTTGATCTTAAGACTGTTATTGGTTTTCATCTTTTAAAACACTGCTGGAAAAGATGGTAAATGATGATGTTTGTACGATTTTCTGGTTGTTATTTTTGAGTTGAAATTTTCTTTGCTGTCCTAATCTGAATTTATTTCTTTTGACAGAGATAA
>JASDQU010014222.1:27916-39195 GCA_032191745.1 Picea mariana | reverse complement strand
ATGTACATAGGTGTTGTGCATGATGAGCACACATTTTTTTACAGGATTTTCTTGGTTTATATTTTTCTCATGATTCTTTATTTCATTGTTGACATATTGTTTGCTTCATGATGCTTGGTATAACATGATTTTGATGCATGAATAGGTCCAAGGATCGTTATATGGTAGCACATTGTTCATATTGCAGAGAATATAGGGGAGACATACCCATAGGGGGAGTCATTCTTCTTCCCATTATTCTAGGAGGAGATATTTATCAGATGCATACCTAGAAAAAAGCCCTATATTTGAAGAAAGAGAACAGAGGTATATAATTCCAGGAGGAGCGATGGTCACAGGGGGAGTATGTTTGATGTATTTTCAACATTACATCATAGTGATATACATTGTTTAAAAGGGGAGAGATTATTCAGAGGAAGATCAAAGGAACTCAAATAGGGGGAGCAAATCCAAGGAAATTTCAAGCAGGGGGAGCATCTCGAAGAGGAAAATGGCCCTTTTCCATTGATGTCAAAGGGGGAGAGGTAATCACATTGATGTGATTGATGATTATTGATTGGAAGAGATAGTCACATTTGGGGGAGACAGTCACATTGATTATTGATGTAGAGCATGCCTTATCTACATGTTGACATCAATAATTGGTAATTGGTGTTGACATCAATGTTGGTATTGCCATCAATGCCAAAGGGGGAGATGGTTGGATCATGTTGTCATTGATGCCAATGATTTGATTGATTGATGGCATTGATTAATGTCAAGTGATTAATTTCTATCAAAGGATTGATTGATTTATGATTGATGTAATGTAATATGTATTATTCTTGATGAGAAAGCATATATGAAGATGGATCAATGAGTTGTCATTGATACATGATGAAGATGGATCGATGGGGTTTCATTAGTATATGATGCATTGTTGGAAAAATGTGTAGATGACTCATTATTGGCTTATCATGATTGATAAAGTGCACAAATGGATGAACTCCAAGGTGGTCCCCTTACGGTGAAAAACCTCACGGGAATATGCTTTGTGGATTGAGTTATTCTAGAAGAATGGTTGGAGGACTCGTGCTTGTATGTGGAAAAATGTATAGATGAATCATTATTGTCTTATCATGATTGATAACATGCAAAAATGGATGAACTACAAAGTGGTCCCCTTATGGTGAAAATCCTCATGGGAAGACGCTTTGCGGATTGCGTTATCCAAGAACAATGGTTGGAGGACCCATGCTTGTATGTGGAATAATGAGATGAAGATAATGAAAATTGTTGGTGAAACTATCCTATATGGATAGTGCTTTCCATACCATTTCAAGTGGTATTGTGGAATGTCACATAACTCCTCGTGATTTGAGAGTTATGGCCTTACGAAATTGAAGGACCCCCATATGAAAGCTTGAAGCCCACAAGGTCAAAGAAGTAAAAGTTCTTGAAAAGAAGAAATCATTATTTAAATGATAAAGTAAAGTGAAAAAGTCAAGGTGGATCATTTAAATAATAAAGAGAAGTGAAAAAATCAAGAAAGATTATTTAAATGATAAAGTAAGGTGACAAAATCAAGAAGGAATATTTAAGTGATAAAGTAATGGAGAACTTTCTAATTATGGAAAGTGGTTAACCCCAAAAATGAGGAAAATAGGTTAAGTGACCTATAAATGGGTTAAGTGACCTAGAAATAGGTTAAGTAACCTAGAAATGGGTTAAGTGACCTAGAAATAGGTTAAGTGACCTAGAAATGGGTTAAGTGACCTAGAAGATGGAGAGTATAAATAAGAGGCAAGGATCTCTCATTTCAGATCACACTTGAGAATATTGAAGATCTATAGGTGACTGAGGTAACCAAAGGATATCTAAGCCAAATTTCAGAGGGAAGGTGAAGAAACAAGGGACATAATTCAAGGGTGGATAAATTCTTTTCATGATGATTTATAAGATATGTTATTTACAGGTCATCTCACCATTTTCGCAATAACATTTTTTCTATAATGGTTCAGACTGTGATATTCATATGAAATTGAAGAAACATATCCAAGTATCTTTGGTAAAAACTTCATCTTGTGGGGCATTGTATTTGTGGAGATACACTTCGTGGAAAATAGAGTTTGTGGCTAGTCCTAAAACTAGTCTAAAACAGGGGTTTCGGGTAAAAACATCATAACTTCTTCATAACAGATCTAAATTCTGTGAGACAAATTTTGTTGGTTGTATTACAGTATATATTATGTTGTGTAATAGTTTCAGATGTATGCAACAAATATTCCATGTGGGGCATGCTCTACAAGGTCATTCTCTAGAATAAGCCAGAATTCAGTAAGGTATGCCATTTTTGCTATAACTCATTTCCTAAGAGGTTCCATATAGTAACACCTAAAGGAATTTCATAAAACACATTGAAGAACATTGTGTATGAGGTTCATATCTTATTCATTACAGGTAGAAAGTTATGATTATTTCAAGTTAGGGTTGTTGACTAATCCAAAACTAGGCATGGTTGAGACAAGCAGTTGATGAGTTGGCACATACATGAGGTGTATAGTTGATGATGGTGGTACATATTGATGAGTCAATGTTGATGAGTAGTTGAAAAATTATTTGTATATACTTGTTACATGTTTTGATGCACTTGTTTATGGTACAGGTTGATTATAGGTTGTTTGGTACATGTTGGTTCATCGTTGATGCACTTGTTTATGGTACAGATTGATATTTGTTGATGATTGTTGCCTCATATCAGTTGGTGTTGACAGTGTAAGATGAGTCTTGAATTGTAGATCTGGTGCTCTTGTAGAGTTGTACTCTATTCAGTTGTTGCTGAAAAACCCCAAGGATTGTAGTCTGTAATAAAAGGAAAATTGTACTTACATCTTGTGTTCTTTGTGTTCCTTGTGGTGATGACTTGTTGATGATATATTGTTGATATATGTTGCGGATATTTGTTGACATCTAATTGGCTATAAATGAAAACAATGAGTAATGAGTTAATGGTGATTGTTAACTAAGGATTTTTGGGAAAACAATCCCCACACTGTTCACACCCCCCTCTCAGTGTAGTCGGTGTGCCCAACACATCAAGTCCTTAATAAAACTGGCGACATAAGAGATTAATTCTGGATAGCTTCACAACAAAGGTATACTTGTTGCATCCTGCATGTTTTCTATATGGGAAGTTAAATTACAATCTCCTATAGCAGTCTGGAGTATTTCTCATCATGAACTGGGTTGAAGTTATTGTTTGCTCAGTAATTGAACATGAATTATTTTGAGAAAATAATCATAATATATCATAGAAGAGGGGCACCTCATGAATATTTTGAGTGTTGTCATTCTTTATGAAGGTATTCAAAGAAAATTCCCACTATGAAGCTCAAAACACATGTCACATGGATACTTGCAAGTAGGAAAGGATGCAATCTTTTTCTCGCAACACAACCCAGGTGTACATGTGCCATTTCTAAATCCCACTACAAATAAGGAATATCCATCCAAATGCCAAGACTAGATAGTACAATGTTTTATTATTGCAATTTTTTTTTTTTTAATTTGTTATATGTTTATTCGTTTTATGTTTTGAAAAAAATAAAAATAGAAGAACTTAAAAAAAATTACTTCGCAAACTTATTTAAAATTTATGCGCAAATGGAAACAATTGTAGACGAAAAATAGATTAGGCAATTTTTATGTAATCGTCAACAATTAAAATTCTTCCTGAAATTAATTTTAGTTATCCTATTTTCTGATCCTCACGATCGCACTAAGCGTCGAGGAGAGCATACTTATTCTAAAATAAAAGTCTTGAAAATAACGTCATACCTACATTACGCTAATTAAAAATTAGAGATTAGTTAAGTGTGGCCAAATATCCAATGTAACCATAAGCGCAACAGTAATAAGAATATGTTCACTCTAAATTTCAGAATTGACAACCGAAAATATACATAAACATGCGAAATTAAGTGTTGAAACTGTGAATTAAAAAAATAAAATAAAAACTAAATGGATCTAACCTCGTAGTCACTTGAAACCATCATTCGATAAGGCTTTCATAGGTGCAATTTGTCTTTCTCAGACCATGTTGCAGCTCCTCGTTGTCCTCCTCAACCTCCCACTCGCCTAATTGTTCTTCATTAAATGTGCGGGATTCTTCGTATGTTGATTCTTCATTCGCCTCTAGAGGAGTAATTAAGCTTTCGGCTGCTATCAATATCTCTTCTTCCATAGAAGAGGAGATCCCAACTTTTTCTAGGATTTGAGTGAGTTGTTTCAATCTTGTACTCATAGTCAAACCATATCAAAAAAGGAGATTGATTTATCATCAAAGATTTGATTTTTAAAACTAAGAAATTAAAACTATTTGTGAAAAAAAAACACCAAACTTGAACTCCTTGCGTTACTGGGACCCTCTTGTCACTAGGTTATCAGTTCGCACAAGTTATCTCATCATAAATAAAAGCTAATTTTTCATAAATAATAAGAAGAAACACACTTCTGCATGAAAGGGAGAGGACAACCTAACTTTGGAGCAACCCCACTAAAGTGGATGCACAGGATATTCCCTCACGTCTTACCATATTCTCTCCGCCCTTAGGTCATCCATAAAACCAATCCAAAACTATTAAACAAATCTAATTCAAATTCTACCTATTACAGTTTACAACTCCTCGACAACGACACCAAAATGTTGGTGCAATTATATGCATAACATATTACCAAAAATAAATTATCGACCAAGATTCGTAATTAGTAGAGTTGATGCACTACATGTGTCGATAACAGATAGGTTCCTATTTCTATTTAGTATAGCTTAGATAAGAAAACCATTTAGAAACCAACACACTTTTAAAAATAACAATCTTCACACAATTCATCTTTTGCTTGTTCATTGAAAAGATGGATCTGTTTGTGATGGACCTGTTCATTGATGGCTCATGAAAGGAAAAGATGAATTTTGATTCTATCTCCTGGACCAACTAAACAAACAACAATTAACACTTTGCGCATTCACAACATTCCATTATAGGTGCATGTAGGGTGAGATATGGAGGTCTTGATTGTGCATGTGTTAGCAAGGTGTAACCTAATCAATTCTGGAAAAGAAAGCTAAGTGTAATGGGATGCTCCATTAAATATCATGTATGGTGAAAGATGGATATCCAATTTTTCCTGCATTGCCACACTTTGCAACAAATTTGAATAGTGAAATAAAAACAAAATAACATGAAATCAAAATAACAGGTACATGAAATGAAAATCTACACTAATAATTTACAATGAGATTACCAAGCCAGATCAGTGGCCCTTGCCGATGCCAACATGGAAGCTTTTAGATCAGTAGATGATAACTTCTAAGAGACACAATATCATTGAATTCAAACTTTCATTAATCTTCAACAAGTAGGTTTACAAAAAGTGTCTTTTCATGAATCCAATCTACATCATAACAATTCTCCTCCCTCATGAAGAGAGGGAACTCTCTTGTATACATGAGAGATTTGAAAAGAAAATAATCATCTCATAATTACAGATCCACTTTTCTCTCAACCAATTTCCCATTATTACAAAATATGATCCCTTCAAATCCTCACACATATCTCTCATATATCTTGGATAAGATATTTTTATCCATATCTCCATGATCTTGTCCTTGGAATAGGCTTGAATTATCTCCTCAAATATTGAAATGGTGGAGGAAGTATTCAAGAAGTATTTTTGAATTAATCCTTCACATATTCCTACACATGAAAAAGCTCACACATTTTTGATATATATATGTAAACATGTCAATTTTCTAATTTTTAATCACAAATTCCCTTTTAATAATAAAATAAATGATTTGGAAAATAATAAGGTTGAACCCATATTTAATTATGAAAATGGTATTAATGAATGGTTTATGGAGTGGTAGAATATGGATAAATATGAAGAATGGTGAAAGGAAAAGAAGATGAAAATGCGACATTTCTAAGACTCAACAATTACCATTGTGAGAAGATGGGAAATATTGCTAAGAATTTTCTAGCTAGAAGAGAAATGACAAAAGAAACCATGTCCATGTAGTTGAAGATGATGAGCCACCCACAAATATGATTAAATAAAGGCTTGAAGACTATATTTTATTCTCTTCTCTCTTAGGATCTATGACACCTAGAGAGGACACTTGGCTCATAGACAATGGTTCCTCTAAGCACATGACAGGTCAGAGAGACATTCTCTCTAGCCTTACAGAAAAGGACTTTCCCCATAAAGTTACACTCGGATATGATTAC
Source organism: Picea mariana (assembly GCA_032191745.1). Lineage (NCBI taxonomy): Eukaryota > Viridiplantae > Streptophyta > Pinopsida > Pinales > Pinaceae > Picea > Picea mariana. The sequence continues at coordinate 32,926 of JASDQU010014222.1, read as the reverse complement.
CAATACCCTATCAAAAGAGTAGGTGAATCCACCAGCAAGCTTGATTTAGAGAGTCCAATGAAAATGAAGGATATACTATACGTACCAGGTTTTACAAAGAACTTACTTTCTATCTCAACTTTAGTTAATAAATGTTATAGATTTTCTTTCATAGATAGTGAAGTTCTTATGTGGCCTAAAGGAAAAACCACAGAAGATGCAATTTTTATTGGAACAGAAGAAGGTGGCATGCATAAGTTAAAAGATCACTTAGATGCAACCTTGAAACACTCCACTGAGATTCCAAGTGAACTTTTTCATAGAAGACTGGCTCACATCAACTACAAATCCTTACAATATGTAAGAAAAATAGTTAAAGGTCTACTAGAATTCAAGGTTGATCATGAAGGTGTGTGGAAGGGATGTGTAGAAGGAAAGAACATAAAGAATACTTTCCCAAATAATGATAGTAAATCATAAGGAATCTTGGATCTCATCCACTCAAATGTATGTGGCCCAATGCCATAAACAACTCTAAGTGGGTATGTATAATATGTGTCATTTATTGATGATTATTCTCATAGGACCTAGGTTTACTTCTTGAATTCAAAAGATGAAGTATTTGGAAAATTCAAGGAATTCAAAGCCTTGATAGAAAATCTCTCAGAAAGAAAAATCAAGATACTCAGGTCAGATAATGGAGGAGAATACATGTCAAAATAATTTTTAATCTTTTGCAGAGATATCGGGATTAAGAGGGAGCTCACCAATCTCTAAAATCCTCAACAAAATGGTGTAGTAGAAAGAAATAATAGAACTATAATGGAAACAATGAATACTATGATCCACGATCAATATATTCCAATGCGCTTATGGAATGAAGCAGCAAGAACAACATTATATGTCCAAAAACGATTATCCCATAGTGCACTTGGATTCAAAACCCTTGAAGAAATGCTTTTCATAAAGAAGCCAGAAGTAATCCATCTCAAGATATTTGGTTGTCTAGTGTTTGTACAGATTCCAAAGGAAAGGAGAACTATGTTGGAGCCTTTAGGAAAGAAGGGAATATTTGTTGGATACTATGAGGTATCTAAGGCATTTATAATTTACATAATAGGTTACCATCATATTGAGATCAACCAATATGTAACCTTTTATGAATATGAAGCACTCAAGAAATCAAGGAGATGCCATCTTGAATAAGTATATGAAGAAAAACTTCTAGCTCCCATAGTTGCAGAACCAGTGAAGGAAGTCACAGTTTCCCCTGATGATGAGATTCCAGAATATCATGATATGATAGAATCTCAAGAACCTCCCGAGATGATGATCTCTCAAAAGAGAAATCCATCTTGGGAAAGGGAACTTATTGAATATGGAGAGAAGTATGGTTCCCCAAAAGAAACCATGAGACAAATCAAGAAACCTAAGCCATTCTCCAGTTATATGTCTTTGATGTGTGATCTCATAGAGAAGGAACCTACTTTCTTTGAATAAGTCATCCATAAGAAAGAATGAGTGGATGCCATGACAGAAGAATACCATTTCATTATAAACAATGATGTATTGGAAATAGTTCCCATACCAAAGAACAAAGATGTGGTATCTTCAAAATGGCTATACATGATAAAACATGCTTCAGATGAAAGTATTGAAAAACATAAAGCAAGATTTTTATCTCATGACTTTTCCCAAAAGGAAGGCATTGATTATGAAGAGACGTTTTCTCCTGTATTGAGATACACTTCTATTAGAACAATCATAGCTCTTGCAGCCAATATAAAGTGGAAGTTAGACCATATGGATGTGAAAACATCCTTCTTAAATGGTGTTATTGAAGAGGAAGTTTGTATAGAATAACCCCAAGGGTTTGAAGTTGAATATAGAAAGACTCATGTCTATAGGTTGAAGAAGGATTTGTATGGATTGAAGCAAGCTCCCAAAGCTTGGTATGGAAGAATTGATAGTTTCCTTACGAGGTTCGGATTTACCAAGATGTAAAAACCCACATGGTTACGACAACAACTCCGAAAATAGGTGCAATTTTTTTTTTTCTTTGTTAAGGTGTGTGTGCGCGTGTAGAAGAAACAACCCCCTCGATCCTACATCACCACTCGAACCAACAGGATGCAAATAAGACGAACATAATCAAGACGACACAACATATCATAGTGACCACAAGGAAATAATGCCCCTGGACACAAGGCGTGCAACTAGAAGCAATAAGCATAAATAGACACCAGGGGTTAGGTACAGTACTGTCACAAAATCAAAGAATCCAACAGTAGAGTCGCAGTAGTGGAACGGTGCCTTTAAACAGCCCGAGACTACTGATACAACTCAGAGTGTGTCGCAAGAGTGGAACTGTGCCTTTAAACAGCCCGAGACTCTTGATACGCCACGAGATTCTTGACGCAGGGAAGCGTACAGACATAAATGCTAGGGCTACTGAAGGTGACTAATTCCCGCCCGACATAAGCAATCCAACCTACAATCATTACAACTCAGCGCATCAATAGACAACAGAGAACCCTCGTCTACTAAGGAAAACACGAGACAAGGACTCAGACCACAACAACCGTCATTATGACCAGGCACTAAATCTGACTTCAAGGGACAATGGTCACCGACCCCACCAAGAAAATCATACATCCATGCGCAGCAATAATTAAATAAGCATCCCATCATTAAGACGACAAGGAATTTATCTAAGACTCACTGATGTTAGTTACAGACCTAAGGCTCCATTTAAATTCTAGGTTCGACGAGATACCATTACCTATCAAATCGTCAAGACCATCTTAGATTCTCATTTTAAAATGCAATAAGGTACTACATTTACCCCTTTATCAACAATGYATTTCATGGAAATTCTCCATGCCTAWTAYKACAACATTAATTTACYRYYGGYGTCAAATACCTATCATTACAATGACCTTGCAACCTTGGAATAACATYAACATTATAATTAAGGAGCATACCCTAAATTAACTTCCAACTTAAWTTAACAACATCATGACATGTATAAGTTATCGCATAAAACAAAATGGAACTACCTAATCTTAGCATAACATAACCATTCCACACCAATTGCATAAACATTAGTTCCAAGAATGAAATAAGGTACTACATTTACCCCTTTATCAACAATGTATTTAATGGAAATTCTCCATGCCTAATATGACAACATTAATTTACCGCCGGTGTCAAATACCTATCATTACAATGACCTTGCAACCTTGGATTAACATMAACATTATAATTAAGGAGCCTACCCTAAATTAACTTCCAACTTAAATTAGCAACATCATGACATGTTTAAGTTATCGCATAGAACAAAACGGAACTACCTAATCTTAGCATAACATAACCATTCCACACCATTTGCATAAACATTAGCTCCAAGAACCTTGATTCCTTAACATGGGTTCACGATAACTAATAGCATAATCCTTAATCTATATAACTGTTAGCATAAATATCCAATACAACATTAGCGTAGACCTTAAGTTCCATAAACTTATTGCACCAGGATTCTATACATTGTTAACATAACCATTAAATATTCATCACATTCTCATTACTTTAAAAAATAGCATTGAACATAAGCATTAACTTTAGCCTAGCATCACCTCAATCATTCCCTGATCTAATAACACCAAGGCAGTTAAAGAATCCACCATCCTTATTAATCTTGCAAATTAAACCACCTATCATTATTACAAATTAAGCAAGTAATAACAAGGCAATTTAAACAAGTATTAATTTTTGTGAATCCACATCATCATTGCCTAATTTAACAATCCTATTAATGCAAATTAGACGAGTATATCAAGGCAATAAAACAATTTTTAGTTTTTCAAATCCCCGACATCATTGCGCCGGCAATTTAAACAATCCTACTACTGCAATTTTAACAAGAATACCAAGGCATAAAACAAATATTACTACATCAACTTAATAATTATTACTGCATCAACGCATAAAACAATTATTACGGCATAAAACAATTATTATTGCAATTAAATGAGAATACCAAGGCATAAACAATTATTACTGCATCAACGTAATAATTATTATTGCACCAAAGCATAAAACAATTATTACTGCATAAAACAATTATTATTTCAATTAAACAATGACTTATCATTGCAATTCTTCCCGCATAACATTTTAATTAAATAACATTGACACTCAACTAAAATATTAATATTGCAACTGAACACATACTTAACACTGCCATTCCTCCAGCACTAACATTTCATTTAAATAATATAATTAATTCAATTGAACCATTACAACTATGGTAGGACCATATATTAATACTGCAAATAGCAAAAGCCAAAGTAAGTAAAACCCTAAATTGTTCCAAACCTAAACTGTGGTAGGGCCAATAGTGAAATAAATCACTTTAACAGGCAGGTAAATCGACCAGTGCCATGACCCCCAAGAATTCAATGAAAATAAACCCAAGCTTAAATGGATAGCATGATTACCGACTTTTTGAGACAGCTTAAAACACCATGAGAATTATCGATTATACCAGTGGGGTAAATAATAGTCTGGTAGTAAAATCTATTTGACCCAGGAAGGAATGATGGATAACAACGATTTACCATCACGAGGAATGTGATGATCTGGCAATAAATTTGGCAGTAAAAATTAATGACCCTGGGACAAATGCTAAATAGCAGCGATTTATCTTGACGAGGCATATGGCTATCTGTCAGTAATTGGCAGTGAAAATTTATGACCTAGGGCGCAATGATAATGAACAACAATTTACCAAAAACGAGGAAAGGACTAGCTGGTAGAATTTTGACAGTAAAATTCCTGTAGAGTTTGAGAAGATGCTAACAGCTGAGAAACAATAATCAAGGGACCTCTCATTACAACGTTAAAATAACTTATTCATTGCTTATCATCAGAATTTAACTCAATTGAATATGTAACTTTGCCATAGCTTTTTATTTATTAAACTCGCCTTGAAGGGTGTAGTTTGAACCAAGATTTTAGGCGTATAACTAA
>JASDQU010014221.1:16460-43328 GCA_032191745.1 Picea mariana | reverse complement strand
TACCTCGGGTGAGACTTCATCTGCTTCGCAGGTGTTGTCGAAAGGGTCGATAGTTAGGGCTTTGTTGGTGTGTTGTTGTAGCGTTGAACCCTGGGTCTGCCCCTGTGCCAAAATATAGCATGATGTTGGTCCAACCAATCCATCCCAATTATACAGTCATAGGAACCTAAAGGCAAGATGTTCAAATATTCCTTGGTGTTCAGTCCATTCATGTCCATAAGATATGACTTAACCATCTCATTAACTTTTATTTTGGCTCTGGTAGCCAGGTGCGCTAACCAAGATTTTCCATGCTTGCTTCTTGGAAAATGCAAACTTTCCACCATCTTAGGATCTATATAACTTTGACAATATTCTGAATCAATTAAAATAACAATGGTTTGGTTGTTGATCATACCTTCCACTTAAATCATATGTGGATGATATTCTTCTTGTTTGTTGTCCAGGGCTGCATAGATCCTTTGTACATTTCTGCCCATGTTCTAAACTATTTCAGCTTGTTGTACATTGTGAACAATCCTCACTTTTTCACCTCTGTGAGGACAATCTCTAAACATACGGTCTCCTTTACAACCCCAACATTGAATAGGTGGTTGCCTTGGCCTTTGACCCCTTGTCTCAATAGTTCTGGGTTCTCTAGAAGTTATTTTTCCCTAAGGATTATTTATGAAGAATGGTGGCTTAATCACCTTCTTCCTCTGGTCCATCTTGAGTTTCTTTTTGTCTTCCCAAGATTTTTGGAAAGTTGGCCTTGATTTTTGTTGATCATATAGGCATTTAGCTCACCTTATGGTCTCCTCCAATGTTTTGGGATCATCATATTGTATATTTTCACTGATGAGTGATGGAAATCCACTCAAATACCTCTGAATATTAACTGTCTCATCCTTGATGAAAGAAACATACTTCAACAGTTATAAAAACCTTCTTTCATATTCATCTATGGTCATACTCCCAAGATTGAGTTCAAAGAACTCTTTCATTTTCTTATCATAGTATCTCTCAGTCAAGTATTTATTTTCAAAATACTTCTTGAATTCCCTCAAAGTAACATTTTTCTATTTAATGTGCTACACCTGCACAAGTTGATCCCACCACATGGATGCCTTTCCCTTGAGTTGATAGAAGGAAATTCTTCCTTCTGCATGAGAAGAATAATTATGCAATTGAAAATACTTTCTCATGCCCAACAACCATGTCTCTACATCTTCATCCTTCTTGTGCTCACCATCAAATGTAGGAGGTTTGATTTTGTTCATTTCTCCTCGTATCTCATCCACCCCAAACCCCTTATGCTTCCTGAAAGTGGATGGAATTGATCTGTTGTGTGCTCTCTTATTGGAATTCCTCAGGGAGTGACGGTGATGTCTTCTAATACTTCTTTTTCTTCTTTTCTCATCAGGAGACCCGTGACTTCCTGATTTTCTTAAGCCACTCTCCTTATCCAATTTCGTTTCTATTATGTTCAAGGTCTGCATTAACTTCATGTTGAATTCCTCCTGGTGCTCCTTGGATTTCATAATCCTTTCATTATCAGCCTTATGGATTTGTACATCCTTCTAAAAAATTTTAATGGTCTCTACCATATTCATGTTTTCATCTCTTCCTTCTCCATGTCCATTGGAGTTTGTTCCTTTAATGCTCATATGGAAATCCATCCCTCTGATCTCATCTTCCTGGATGTAATTCCCTTGTGCATCTTCCATTCTTCTACACTCCGTTCTGGTCCTTATCCGATCTAGTTTTTTTTAACTCTGCAAAATGTGCAACCAACAAAACTTTGTAAGGCTAACTCTTTCAACAATTTCATGAAAATATGAACCATTCTAGTTCAATAATGCATTAGAATTATTTCTTCTGATTTACTGAAAATTGAATGCCCAGATCAATTTTCTGGGTTAATAATTATATTATATTGTCCAATACCTTTCCAACACCTGCTTCCATGCTCAATTCTGAGTCTTGAGCAAAACGTTATGGTTATTTGAAAATTGTTCATTAATTTTTCTATTCACTCTTCAACTTGGTGTAATTCTACGTTGTAATTATGCATTTTTGCACCTCCTCCATTGGATTTTTATTAGGATTTTAATTGGGTTTATTCATATACATATTTTGGATAGTTTGTCCAAGTTTCACCTCTTTCTGGGTTTTGGGTTGCTAGTTACAGCCTGCTGAAGTTCTAGGCCAATTAGTGTTTTTGGTATGGAATGCTGCAGGTACCTTCTTTTCCATATTAAACATTTTTAACATGCCCAAAAATTTAATTGATCTCTAGGAATATTTTCTATAGTTCAATATCTTTCCATAGACTGCTCATTTTCCTCAATTTGATTCCAGAGCAGAAAGTTATGGCCCTTCAAAGTTAGTTGGGTCTTAAAATTTACCCTCCACTATTTGTCCTGTAACTTCCTCATAAAAGATCCGGTTGATGAATGGTTTACACCATTAGAAATCTCTCTCCGGGATCTTTCATTTGAGCTGCAAAGACAAAGTGTACCTTCGTACACTCTATGTACACTCTATTCTCGGGGTTTTTGAGTAGCTAAAAACGCTTTTTAGGGTCTCAAAAACGTGTTGCAAAAACATGACCTTCAAACAGTATAAAATGTCGCATAAATTCACTAGTTTTTTGTTGTTGTAGATGATCCAAATGACTTCATGCGCACAAATTTAAACATGTACACCCATATTTAACATGCGCAACAACACCATAAGGTAGCGCATGGTCCGTGCACCTATAACCAAAGTGAATCACTTCTTTTTTGTGCCAATAACTAGTGCACACTACTTTTGTGTCGCGCCCCAATATTCACCGCGCATAATTTTGGTTCATGCACTAATGCCTGTTGCACGCAATTTTTGTGTCATGTGCTAATATTCCACACGCATTGCACTCTACGCGCTACACCATGTCAAATTATAGTAAGCACCCACTGCACACTAGTACTCCGCGCACACCATTTATTAAATTGTTGTGCGACAACATATACCCACATTGCGCACACACCAACAAAATTCCTCTACGCTCTGCCAATACTGCGCACACCACATGCACCATTATTATGCGTGTGCACACCGCACGCTAGTATTACGCATGCACCACTCAATCTGCACCCCACAATGCTAAATTTAGTGTGCACACCCACGCACAAATATTTTTTGTGCATTACCACTATGCACCATGCAACACCAAATTTAAGTGCGCACACTCGCTCGCCAATATTTTTTGCGCATTACCACTCTGTACCACGCAGCGGAAAATTTAAGTGTGCACACCAACGCACCAATATTTTCTATGCATTACCACTCTGCACTGTGCAACTCCAAATTTAAGTGCGCACACCTACACGCCATTATTTTCCGCGCATTGCCACTCTGCACCGCACAACACCAAATTTGAGTGCGCACACCCATGCACCATTTATTTTCGTGCATTACGAATTTGCATCGTGCAACACCAAATTTTAGCATGCATAGCCACACACCCTTATTTTCCACACATCACAAGCTTTTCACTGTGCATCATACATTTTTAGTGCGCACACCTGGGCACATTCATTTTTATGCGCATCAATTCCTCGTGAATTTTGTTGCAGAAATTGCGGATTTTGCCTAACTTTTTCCCAATTTTCACTGTAGACATTCTGCAACTATGAAATTTGTTCAATTTCACCTTGATAACACCAATTCAAACTATGCAACAAAAAATCGTTGTTGGTTGACATTTCTGGAATGAATTTTTCCCAAACTCAATTTACAAATTGAGAATTTCAATCAACTAATCTCACTCCATTTGTCATGGCTTCCCTCTAACTTCAAATTCGACCAATTCAAGGTCTAAATTTGCTATAACAGATATTAAATTAGGAATATCTCACTACTTGGCCAAATTTCTCAGTTTCCCCATGAATTTAACAACAAAAATTGAGGCTTTTTCCCAATTCCACGCAATTGCTTCTAATTTTTACCATGGGCGCTCTGTAACTTGAAATTTGGCCACCTCGAAGTCAATCCTCTCTGAAATTTCACTTCAATTCAACTTTCTCGGCCCATCCAAGCTCAGTGTTGAGAAATGGAGCTTTGATACCATATTGTAACATCCCCAACATCCCACTGGGCTATGCCACATAAAAATTTCGAACTTTATACAAAATCAAAACATATACACACAAAAACTCTTGCGGAACTTTATATATAAAACTTTAAAAAGACAAATAAATTCTACAAATGCATAGATTCATACAGAATAATAATAAAAATACACATGCAACACACACAAAAATAACCCATAAAAATAAATGCATACATAATAATGCAACATGTAATTTAACACAAAATGGACACTTATCTTGGTAAAAGTATCACCAACTGAATGCAAACCTTCCACAAACCTCCCAGACATTACCACACTGCTCATCACTCTCAACAGTGGGTCACCCCCAAGCTGGGACTAAACTCGAGCTAGGTAAGGGATTACTAACCAGGCTAATGTATCTCAGACAACAGGAAAGACTGTGTCACAGGTGCCAACTCGAACTAACAACCTACAATCCCTCATCCCCCACATGTTTGTCCCACCCCAGGAAGTGTGCCCCTTCTCTGCTCAACAATCCTTTGACTACCCCACTTCCTTTCCCGGGCTTCAACAACATGCCAGACAGGAAGTCTTAGAGCCTTGTAGCTGTAGTTTGGAACCTTCAGGAATCAATTCCCAAAAATTATCTCACCAAGAGAGATTTTCTCATAGACCTGACAACCCGCCTCTTTAATATCCCATGGGCCTGGCAACCTGCTTTTTCAGTCCAGCTCCTAAGCTAACTAGGCATAGATACAGGTATAGGTACGGGTACATGTACAGTGATAGTAACAAAAAGGTACCAAGGACAACTAAATGAGTGAGTGAATGATGAGCGAATGAATGAATATCGACAAATGAGCTAAGTCCAAACTATATGTATGCATGTTCCCAACTTGACACTTGTCATGTTGAGAGCTACTTTGGTCCACTTGTCCCCATCCTTAGAACTTAGGATAAAATAATTATCCATGCTTTATACTTTAAGGAATATTAATATAATATTCCTTTTTGGCTTAAGCTCCCTAGCTTATCCCTTTTCCTTAACTTTTATCCCCCCCCTTTCCCTAACTAGTGGAGTTTAGTCCCCCATACTCTTTTATCGTGGTCGGTCTACATGCAATGATGTATTATATTAACGATAAGACATATACAAAAATAGTCTCACTGGCCTTTAGCATCTAGGCTCTTCGGCCTAATTCAACACATAAACCTCCTAGCTTATAATAACTGGCTCACCAACCTATACAGCACAACACATACACAGAGGCTCCCTAGCCTCAAAATCACATGCACTTAAGTTTGTTGCGGGCGGTATCCTGGAATGTGCACACTTAATCATTTTAGTGTGCAGTAAATTTGCACACTATACCATGGAAGGTGCATGCAAAATGATATCAAACAACTCACCAGCTTAAGTGCATTTGCATTTCCATTTACAATTGGGGTTCGGCCTAGGGGTATTACAAGTGACCCCCCGAGTACTTGACAAATGGGTTAGATAAGCATATTTGTTTTTTATGCATATGCTTACAACTCATGATTTGATCATGCTTATTTTTCTTGCCTAGTTTTGTATTTGGACTAATTTTGACTATATGTTTTAGGTTCAAAAATGTCTCCATCAAAGAAGGTAATAAGAAAAGCATTGGCCATAGAAGCCTCAAGGAGTGGTATCCAGCATGAAGATGAACCTGAAACCCTAGGGACGATTTATGATGACACAATGGGGATCCTAGAAAAAGGAGGAGACTTGCTCAAATGGGGTGATGTATTTCAATTATTCAAAAAGTGAAATTCTCTGGTCGATGTTGAAGACCAAGATGAGCTTAAATTTTTCAGGAATATCAAGAAATCAAGAATACATAGAGTAGCATCCTTCTCTATAGTATTTCCGTGTGTAGATGCCATTGCTTGGATTCTCAAGCATGTAGACTTGGAGAATATGTACACATGCAATTCTAGGGGGGATCCCATAGCTTTGTTATAGGCATCTAATCTGGAAAAATCGTATCATCTAGAGAAGGGAACTCAAAAGTTAGATGAAGAACTTCTCGTTGGATTCAATTAAATGGAAAAAGACTTGCTCAACATCTAGTACAAACAATATGAATTATTCAAACATAGACTGATCGATTAGTACCCCACCATCGCGTTGAGGAATCGATATCAGTAAATCGTGGCTATGCTTTGCATATAGTACAGAGAGCCATACGCTTCTATATTTACTTTGTCATATATACCCATAATCTACTACCTATGCGAAGGGTTGTCATTCAACTGGGTCGATATCTTGTCAGCAAACTTAACAAAGTCTATCAGATTCTTCAAGGAAGCCAAGATCGACACATTTATGGATTTTCACATGTCCTCATATATCTTGGATATCATGTCTGTGGCTCATCAATATCCAAAGATGGGATAGGCATGGAAACCGATAGACCCGACCATCTATATCTACTACAAAGTGCTCTTGGAGCACATGTATAGGACATAGTACCATAGGATATGTGACCACTTCCTAGCCCCATTATACAAATTTATTTTTTTCACACCATCCCCTTGCATGAACAACAAGGAATTAGTAGTAATCAGAAGGATAGGGGACTAATACTTAATGGAGAATAGCACGTACATCAAAATATACAGAGCCACCAAAGCTCCACATCTACTCCCTAGATTTTTCCCAGACAATGTGGTGCTCCAAGGAGTGGCCTACCAAACAATGATCAATGGAGTTGGGGCATTAGTCTATCAAGATACGAAATCTGTTTGTCCCCCGCTCCCATTATGGATCGACTCCTACTCATTTCTGACCACCAAGAAGGTTCAGGATGAAGTGGATATGTTACTATCGTATCACTCCATAGAAGAATGATCTAGAAGGCATGACCTATTGAAAGTGGTCAAGGAGAACTATAATAAGTATGGCGTCCCATGGGAATAGACTTCAACCACATGGGAGGAAGAGGAAGTCCATTATTGTGACAAGAAATATGATGAGGTCATTTCCATGAGACAAGGAAAGCCCCTAAGGAGAATTACAGATGAAGAAAGAGCCCATGAGGAAGCTTGAAAGAAAGAAGAAGAACATGAAACAACAAAGGCATCTGCTGCAACCAAATCTAAATATTTTGGATCAGAAAAAGAAGAAGAAACATTGGTAGACAAGAAGAGAAGAAAGAAAGAAAGAGTCCACAAAAAGAAGAAAGATGTTATAGAAAAGAAGAGGAAAAACGATGAAGCAAGAGTTAAAGAAAAATTTGATGCGGTAGTAACTGAAGAAAATGAAGATACTGAGAAATAAGTAGAAGATGAGGCCAAACGAAAAGTGGTAGTGGAAAGAGTAGCAACATGAGTGAAAGAAAAGGAAGTTGTGAAACAAAAATTCATAGAAGAAGTTGCAGCTAAGGAAGTAGAGGAAGAGCATTGAAAGAAAGATGAAGAATCTCAGAACAACGACACAACACTAATGGACATTGATATCCTAGAGATATCAATGGGAGGTCCCAGCAGTCAAACTCAATTTGGTAGGTTGGATCTGGGAATTTGTACTCTGTATAAGCCAAGAAAAATACCGAACTTGAAAAAGTCCAGGTATGAAAAATCCAGTGGTCAGATAGTACAATAAAAAGTCTGAAAGATTCTAGTCATAGGAGGAAACCCAATATGAATACTCACAGAGACCCCAGTGGTAGAAAATGTCAATGATGATCCAATTTCTATGTCTTCCGCTAGCACCTCATTCACCACAACGACATAAATCAATTTGAATAACTTGTCAAATAACTTGTACTTCCTGACTCTAGAGAAGGATGCTAGGATCAGAGAGTTGGAAGAGTAGCTTAATAAGGTGAATATAGATGAAGGCATCTTGAAAAAGTTCAAGAAAAGCACAGATAAAGTTAGGGAAGAACCTAAGGAAGACATCACAGACATGTGTTCCCAACTGCACCTCTTTCGACAGATGATATCCACTATTATAGAACGACATAGCCAAGTGCAGGCCAAGAACACATGTTTCATCACCACCTGGGAAGGTCTAGGCGATATTGATAAATGGATTTTTGAAAACCCAAATGCGTCAACTGAGCTTCCTTTCCCCTGAAGCATAGAAAGGAACATTGATTACGCTTCGCTAGACAAATGTTAGCAATCTAAGCAGAGAACAGACAAAGAGGAGACCAACTCAATGAAAATTTGTGCACAATTGCACAATGCAACACAAGTTTTAATATGGAGGTGTGTTCTCCCTCCCTTAGAAGAGCTCGAAAACAACCTCATGATGGAGCAACTTCTTGAGAAAATTTAGCAGAGAACATGTCACATGTGAGATATAACCGAATCTACCACAAAGGTGACAATGGATTTAATAGAGAAACATCTTATACAACCCACAAAATTCCACACCATGATCCAGGAGTTCACGACTACCTTAGCAAAGAAATGAAAACTCTTAATATCAACACAACCATGCATGAAGCATATCTTGAGGAACTATCTTACCGTAGGATCATATCTCTCTATGACCAGTTAGAAATGTGGACAAATTACATTAGGAACAAGATTCCATGAATAAGATGAAACAACAAATTGGAATTTGTTGACAACTAAATGGTATTTCATCTTTTTCCAAACTACCCTTAGTTTCATCCCCATTCTCACACATGTCAATAGTTAGTGGGGGGAAGACGAACAATTTTGTAATCTCTTCTTGAGGAATGCAAGAAGACATTTTCGAGATTTAGTAACAGTTGTATAAATAAAGGAAGAATCCCATTTTGTAGGCCTTAGGGTCTCTTCAAGCATTGTATACACTCAAGAAGCTATTTTTATAGAAAATAATGTTTTGATTAATATTGAGAATCCCTCAGGGCCAGTTTTGACAGAAAGAAGAAATTATGTGCATCATTGTTTGTTGTAAAATATTTTCAGCAGATTGTCTACTATTTACATGGTTTGTAAGAACATGTTGTTTCCTATAGTCTTTTCTTAAGAAATTGTTATTTTTATTACAACTTTGTTATTCTTTCTCATGTTTATGTCTTGAGCATATAAGTTGTTAATGTATGCGATAATATGATTGAGACTATTTTGGTTATGTATTTGTGTGCATGTGTTATCTAAATTTACTTCTTCATAACAACTATATGATTGAAGTTATTTGTAGAGTTAGTTTCATTTCAGCTGCTAATTTGGTTACAATAGTTCTCTCCTAGCTAGGATATGATAGAATATAGTAGATTAGATTTCATTTATGCTTTTAGATTCTCTTCATATACATCTTCATTTGCATAACCATCCAACCATTCACCCTCATAACCACTCATGGTAGTCGAGCCAGAATTTCGATGGGTCTCCTAAACCAAACATTGCATAGTCTAATTGGGACCATGTATTGGGGAGTACCACTTACTGTTGCAGGGAATTCACGCCTTGTCAACACCCGTGATTGTAATAATTATAGGTGGAGACATCTATTTTTTTTCTTAACCAGGAGAATTGATATATCTTACTACTGTCATCGAGAAGACCTAGGTTCGAGTTTGAGGAACTGCCCCTATAAACCTAGACCCGATGCAAGTGACCATAGACCACACTAAGCAGTTTAGATGAGTTTTCAACCTAGGTTGGGCCCCTATAATGGAAAACTTTCATCTTCAAAAATGGAATGTCTATTGTTCATCGTAGTCCAATGGGATATACATCTATGTTAATAAAAATAGGAGGAGGAGGAGGAGAGGGAGGAGGCATAACATAATTAATTAAAGAGGAGGAGGAGAAGGTGCAACATAACTGATTATGGACTCATCAATTAATGCCATTGAGATGAATTTAATGATCAAATTAATCATATAAAATCATGCACAAAGTTCAAATTGATCACTTAATCCTCAAATCAAATGATAATAATGGATTTTGTCGATATGGATCCCAAGACATCATTTATAGCTCAAACTATATGAAAATCCATAATTATAGGGTTTGAAAAAACTATCTTTTACTAATTTATGCATTTTCAATAAACTATGCTTCTTTAACAAAGGACTTATGTTGTGGGAATATTGGCGTGTCGATGTCAATGATTAACTTATTCTTTTGGAGATGGTTAGATCTCTACAATCAAAAC
This sequence comes from Picea mariana, assembly GCA_032191745.1. Taxonomy (NCBI): domain Eukaryota; kingdom Viridiplantae; phylum Streptophyta; class Pinopsida; order Pinales; family Pinaceae; genus Picea; species Picea mariana. The sequence continues at coordinate 33,120 of JASDQU010014221.1, read as the reverse complement.
AAAAGTAAGCAGTTATTTGGAAGCTATTTATGTAAATTTCTCCAATGGAATGAAGGGAAACAAAGAACTAGGACTATAATCATTTCTATGGTTCATATAATTAATTAGGTCGGTGTCATTTCAATTAATTGAAGGTAGTGGTCATCAACATAAATACTACTAATTCATATAGGTTGTTGTCAATTCAATTAATTGGTGGTAATGGTCATCAATATAAATACAACTAATTCATATTCATGTAGATGTTATCTAGACATACTGTTTTTATATCTGGACTAAATTGGTCATTCAAGTTAGTCATTTTTAGTTGTCACTTAAAATTGCTCAAATTTGGTAGTATTTAACTTTAAAAAACTGTCATGATTGACATTTTTGGTCACATAGTCACTAATTACCCATCTAGTTCTAGTGGAAGATAACATATCATTCTGCCCAACTAGGACTTCATCCCCTCTTCATCCATTAAACTCGCCCCCCTCTGAAATATCCCTGATCCAGCTCATCTGGATATCTACTGTTGAACTACAATTTTGGCAACTGAATCTGATATGCTAGAGGTTTTTGAATGTGTTTGAGTTACTGTGTGAACATGCTTGGTGATTTTCGCATGTCTGTTCCAGTTTATTATGTGTTTTAGCAGTATAAGACAATGCATGTGAAATAAGGACAACATAACTCACTTATATATATATATATATATATATATATATATATATATATATATATGAAAAAGAAGGAAGTACAATAATAACTGGAAGCAGATATGACAATCGTTAGCTAAATCTCATGGATCGTCACTAGAATACAAAATAACTGATAAGAAATACCTGTGATCAGAAGAATATGTGTTGGTCTACGCATACATGGATAGATAAAAAAAAAGCAGTCTGACAGTGCATGGTAATTGTTGTAGAATAAGGAAAAATCGCCATGATGGCGATACCTGTCAGAATGAACTGGAAACTATCTCAAAATATGCGCCCTAGCCTCTAGACTTATCCTGATGACTGTCGGACTAGAGATCTGACCTCTGGGGCTCCGAATCTCACCCCCTGGGGGTTTGCGCAACTCCTGGGCTCAATGAGTGCATCCTAGTGATTCCACCAGTGAAATATGACGATGTATAGATCAAAACGATCATCCTGATCTCCTTTGTAATTTGTCAGAAGGGTTTCCTCAGATCTGCCTCGGAATGTCCCCGGGAACCCCAAATGTGCTTCCTCTAGAGTTGTGCCCTATATTACTGTTTCTTCTTCCTGGAATATTCCACTATTGAAAACTGACAACAGATGGCTCAATAGGCGTGCCCTGGCTAGCTCTCTAATGGGTCGAAAGGAGTCAACCAAATCTGAATTGTCACAAGCGGCCGCACAAACCCTCTCTCAAACACTTGCACCCTCACTGGCTGGGTTGTGCAATCACTAAAATGGACACTATGATGCATAGTGAAATACCTGGATGGTATCTCTGATAGGCTACGGTGTGTCTCTCAACACAAAAACCGATCAATGGTGGTGGTTTCCTCCAGAAATCCACAAAACAATAAGGGGGTCGATTTCCTCATCCTTTGCAACTATCTCAACATCAAATCATAACATAATCCTGAATTAGGTTGCTTTACCCTTCCTTTATAGCTTCCTGAAACCCTAATTTGTTGTTGACCTTTTCCCTCCAAGTGACTTTTACTTTATTTTATTATTCCTTGATTAAATCACTTAATTAATTAATTAATTAACCATTTTACCTCTAAAAAGTGATTTATCCATCCTTATGGCTTCTCTGGCCACTGAAAGTTACTTCTCATAATCTTATTCTGTATTTCTCTTCTGTTGGCATGTTTTTACAGGAAGAGTGTGCTTGTTATTGATGGCAAGAACAGAAGCGATGATGGAAAACAAGAAAAGCATAAGCTCAGGAGGAGAAGCGAACAATATGCAGAGATCAAACCTCAGAAGGAAAAGCGCAGTACAGAAACGTGATTAGGATCAAAATCTCCACAGGACAAACTAGGACCGTTGAGAATTTGAATACCCGAATACCCGATAGTTGTTGGATCACTTTTAAGTGGAAGGATAGGATAAGCTAGAAGAGCAACATTGAAGATAGATCGATCCATTGATCTAATAAAATGATCGAGGAACAACATCTGGTTCACGTCAAAAGTTGCGAGGAGGTTACTGTTTGGGGAATCTCACTTTAGAAGAATTGGCAACTTAAAAGTTGAATTACCCGAAGCCCAAAATTCGAAATGAATAAGGACCATCGGATCTGGAGAAAATGCGATGACCGTTGGATCACTTTAAGTGGAACGATAGGATAAGCGGGGCAAAATGATTGAGAAGTTGATTATCCAAATATCCGTCAACTGTCGGATCACCTTAAGTGGAAGGACAGGATAAGAAAGGGTTGAGATCTAAGATCTCGATCACTCGAATATCCATCATTCGTCGGATTACCTTAAGTGGAAGGACAGGATAAGCAAGGGTTGAGATCTGAGATCTCGATCACCCGAATTTCCGTCAGCCTTCAGATCGAATTAAATGGAAGGATAGGATAAGAAAATATGGAGAGCCATTGGATTTAATCCAAAGCAAAGATGCATCACAGACAGATCGATCCTTTGATATAAGATCTTGATCTAACGAATGTCATTCGTTTCGGGTCTAAATTTATGAGGAGGTTACGCTCCAGAGAAATCACTTCGGGAATTTCCAGTTGAGATTTGAAATACTTGAATCTCAGAGACCCAGAGAGCTGAAATACATTCTCGATTGTCGGATCATCTGAAGTATATCTCAGTTGTCAGATCATCTGAAGAAGATCTCAAGCGTCAGATCATCCGAATTGAATCTGGGTCATCTAATCCAGAGCGTCAATTTGAGTTTTGAAATTCCCAAATCCCAGAGACTCAGAAAGACGAAATAAATTCTCGACCATTGGATCATCTGAAATAGATCTCAGTCGTCAGATCGTCCAAAGAAGATCTCAAGCGTCAGATCGTCTGAAGTAAATTTGGGCTGTCTGATCCAGAAAAGACATGGCGTAATTTGGTGGACTCTGGGTAAAGAACCAAATTAAGCCTCAATCGTCCTATCCAATAGGACACGTGGTAGTAATCTGTATACTTCGAGGGGAAGTAAAGTTTGAGACTTGAGATTTTAGAAGTCTGGAGACCCAAAGGAGATCTCAACCATTGATCGAGAAAGGAGCCACAGAACCACTGATCTAGTTGAAAGGTCAAATTCCTGAAGTGGAGGGAGAGTCGTCGATTGAGAAGGATAGGTGTCCGTAGATCATCGACTCAGGAAGATTGGTGTACAGATAAAAGCAAGGTTTGAGATTTGAAACTCCCAGAGCCCGGATCACGAAGTAAATCATAGTCATTGATTTAGGAAGGTTAGATTTGATCCGCAGAACTTGAAAGGATAGATCTGAACCACTAGTTCAGGAGCACCATCAAGATCATGAGATCGATGGTCCCATCTCATTGCGGGGTCAGAACATGCTTGGGTCTTAATTTTTCGTGAGCGGGCCTCAATCAAAATCATGGTATCGCCAAAGGCATACATGAAGCCCTGTAGTGAATTAAGAGGCGAAAAGAGTATTTCCCTCAAACCACCTTTGGTCGCGCCCACAATCACATGGTCACATGAGATCATCACCCAAGATCATATCGAGAAATGGAGCTAGTGCTCGCTAGACCGAGATTGGGAAGCGCTTTTTGAATAGGCATTTGGTCACCACTAGTGATCACGTGAAGGAAGGGGATTAGAAGCCAAAGAAGCCAAAAATGATTGATTGTAACTGCTAGAGAATATGAAGAGTTCGAATGATGATCAGGCAGAGGACTCAGTGTGAGAAATACATGCAGAACAGAGAAGATAGTGTGATTTTTTGATAGTTATGCATGTGGGTAGGAGGAGACGCAATGTAGTACATGAAGTGGAGATCAGAGGCGTAGTGTATAGAATGCAGAGGCAACACAGAGCATAAAATGTATAAGAGAAGTTGAACATAGAAGCGTGGTGCACAGGAGGAAAAAGAGCAGAGCATAGAAGCAAAAAGATGTAGAAGCGGAACAGAGCATAGAAGTTGAAGAAGGTAGAGGAGACATGGAGTTGTAACAGACCATATCAGAGATAGAGAAAGTAAGTAAAGTTTTATATCTCAGAGTGGTAGGGTGGTGCTAGGGAGGACTGTTGTCCTCAGAGTTTCAAGTGGGTGCTTGAACATAGGAAGTTGTAGCTTCCATCTGGTTGCAGCCAGAAAAACCAGGGTGCTAGGGTGGTGCAAGGGAGAACCATTTTTCTCTGTTATACATGTTGGTGCCTATGTGACTGGAATTTGATGCTTCCATCCATTTGGCGCTGGAACACTCAGGGAGTTGGTGCTTTCTTCTAGTGGGTGCTAGAGAAATCAGACAGTTGGTTCTCTCTACAAGTTGTAGCTTGTTAAAGAAGAGGTTGTAGCCTCATTTTGTGTTAGTGCTCAAATACAGATGATGTACAGAACATAAAATACTGCTTATCATTCTAAGAAGACGAGGTTTTCTCCCTTTATAGGTTTCCTCATGAATATCTGTCCCTGTGTATATCATATGTGTGATTGATGTTTATTATTTCTGTTGTTCATGACTTGCATAATCTTGATGATCTCTTGGAGAACATTAATAATATTTCAATAGGCATAAAATTGTTTAAGCACAATAACAACTGATTCACCCCCCCCCTGCTCTCAGTTGTCTTAGTATTTCCAACGATTGGTATCAGAGCGAGTTCCTTTTAGCTAAAGGTAGATCAATAAACTTAAACATGACAAGTCATGAAGGAACTTCAACCAATAATCCCCCTCTATTTGATGGAACAAATTTTTCTTTCTGCAAGGTTAGAATGAGAACATACATTATGGCCTTAGGTGTTATTGTTTGGGATGTTGTAGAGACTGTATATATAAAACCTATTGTGCTAGCTTCCAAAGATGATAAGTTAGAAATTAGCTTCAATGCAAAGGCAATGAATGTTATATTGAGTGGGCTTCCTGAAGCTGAATTTGTAAAGGTAGTGCATCTTGATTCTTCCAAAGGGGTGTGGGATAAAATCATTAGCAGTTATGAAGGAAATGAGAAGTAAAAGATGCCAAACTTCAGACATATAGATTGAAATTTGAACAACTAAATATGAATGAGTATGAAACAATTAATAAATATTTCTTAAGAGTTGAGGAGCTTCTAAATTCCATGAAGGGTCTTCGTGAGAAGATTGAAGACACATTTTTAGTTCAGAAGATTTTAAGATCTCTACCTAATAGATTTAATCCAAAAGTTTTTGCAATATAAGAACTGAATGATCTTAAGATTTTGTCTATTGATCAAATTCTAGGAACTCTGACTGCTTATGAAATGAGGATAGGTAAAGATAAAGCCACCTCTAGAGAAGCATCATTTAAATCAGATAAGAATGAGGATTCTAAGCCTGATGAAATTGAAGAAAAAATTATGAGAAGACTAAAGAAAGGATTAGGCAAGTACCAAGGCAAGTTTCCCTTCAAACTTTTTAATGGTGGAAAGATAGGTCACTTTGCGTCTAAGTGTCCACACAAGAAGAAGGACCATAACTCTGAAGGTGAAGAGAAGTACAAATCCAAGAGATTTGGTAAAAAGAAAATTTTATGTGTAAACAATGATGACTCTTCAGGAGACATAGATAGTGATTCTTCTTGTGAAGATAAGGTTATTGACTTTATGCTTAAGGCCAAAGAGGATTATGATAATGAACACACAGGAATGACATGGATGACGAAGAAGCTATGGTTGATATTGAAGGTGAATTAATCGGTGCTTTGGAAGAAATTGACATACTCAGATTTAAGAAGAGAAAACAAAAACAATTGTTGATGCAGTTTAAAAAGAATGGTAAAGAACCAAGTGAAGATTTTGTTTTGTTAAAAGTAGAATTAGAAGAAGCAAAGAAAATAGAAGATATTCTAAAACAACAATTAGCAAAAAATAAGGTAAGATGTGAAGCTCTAGAAGCTGAAGTAGTGGTTGTAAGAAAAGATCTAGAGAAATTTCAGGCCTTATACCATCAGAATCGGACAAGCATTAAAGCCTCAGAAGGATTAGCCACCATTTTGAATCAGCAAAGAAATCCAAAGTTGAAAACTAGTTTGGGTTATGAAGAAGGATCAAGTAGTGGTGAGCCAAGCAACAAAGAATCCATCAAGTTTGTCAAATCTACAATCATTGACAACAACCACTCTGGAGAAATAAAGGAAGATAATTATCCACCAAGGACGATTGAAAGAAAAAGTACCAGAACCGAATCTATAGAAAAAAGAAATAACACAAACACACCCTCTGCTCAAATAAATCATCAGCATGGAAGAAATCGACCCGCTCAAAGAAGACAACCATTTTCCAGGTACAAAGGATTTTTATATGGATATTGTTTATTCTGTTCTAACTTTGGTCACAAAGTTGTAAACTGTTCTCTAAGATTTAGATATGAGAAATCAAGACACTCAATGAATAGATATCTTCCACAACAAAGAATGAGACAGCCAAGTAACAAACAACCACAGACTACAAATCATGTAATGAATGGGAAAAGGAAACAGGTTAAGCATAACAATCATTATGACCCTTTATTCAATGAACCATAATGTTACACCTTCCATAATTATGTACATAAAGCTGCAGACTGTCGCTTAAGGAACTATAAGCTAGATTTGAATCCCTCTGCTAAAAATGTCAAGGTTTTGAAGAAGAAAGAAAATGACAAGTATGGATTAGTGTTGTCAACTCAAAGACAAAAGAATCCTTGGTATATTGATAGTGGATGCTCCAAACATATGACAGGAAACAAAAATAAGTTTTTGTCTCTAAGTGAAAGCAAATTAGGAAATGTGACCTTTGGAAATGATGAACCAGGTAAAATCAAGGGTAAAGGGATGGTGAGTTTGAGTAATGGCAAAAGAAAAGCCCATGATGTTTTGCTTGTAGATGGACTGAAACATAATTTGCTCAGCGTAAGTCAAATGTGTGACAGAGAATGTGAAGTGGTGTTCACTTCCAAAGATTGTAAAATAAAGTCTGTAAACTCAGGACAAGTGGTGGCTAAAGGCATAAGAACAGATAATAATGTATATTTGTTGAAAGAAGATAGAGAAGAGTGTCATCTAAGAAAACATAATGAAATCTGGTTATGACATATGAGACTTGGACATCTAAACTTTGACCATTTAATCAAGCTCAAAAATATTGAGGCAGTAAAAGATCTTCCAAGAATATCAAAGCCACAAGACTCTGTGTTTAAACCCTGCCAAGTAGGAAAGATAACAAGGACACGGTTTAAATCCAAGAGATCTACTTCAACAGAGAAACCACTCCAATTAGTTCATATGGATTTATTTGTACCATAAAGATAGGAAGGCATAGGGAAGGAAAACTACTTCATGTTGGTCATTGATGATTACTCCAAACTCACTTGGGTTGCTTTTCTCGAAGAAAAAGTTAAAGCATTTGAGAAATTTAAAATATTTAAGGCTTTAACTGAGAATCAAACAGGCAACAGGTTAAAGGTAGTAAGATTAGATAGAGGAGGAGAATTTATGTCAAGTGATTTCAAGGAATTCTGTGATAAACATGGGATCAAGAGAGAATACACAATCCCATGAACTTCACAGCAAAATGGAGTAGTTGATAGGAAAAACAGAACAGTTCAGCAAATGGCCAGGTCAATGATGAATGAGAAGAACATTGGTCAAACCTATTAGGTAGAAGAAATACACACAGTATTCCAAATTCTTAACAAATCCCACCTCAGACCACACAGTGACAAGACACCTTATGAACTGTGGTATAGAAGACCTACTTCAATCAAACACTTCAAAGTCTTTGGGAGTAACTGCTACATAAAGAATAATAATGAAAACCTTGGCAAATATGATGACAGGGCTGATGAAGGTATCTTCTTAGGGTATGCTACAAATAGTAAAGGATACAGATGCTATAATAAGAGGCTGCATAAATTGGTTGATTGTATTGACATAAAAGTTGATGAAGAAATCCCTGTACGAGATGTAAGCACTGTTGAATCAACAACATAGAATATAGTTGAAATTGAATATGAACAGGTCCAAGAATCAGAAAGAGAAGACTCTGAGTCAGATAAAGATACAAATAATCAGGCAAACTCAAATTAGCAGACAACATCAAATCCTTCATCTAGAATTACTCAAAAGAATCATTCTACAAGTCAAATAATTGGTGAAAAAGACAAAAGTGTACAAACTAGGAGAAGGATAATCAAAGACACTGAGCAATCACATATAGCCTTCATATCCATGATGGAACCCAAGAACTTTAATGAAGCCAATAAAGATGTAAATTGGTTAAAATAAATGAATGAGGAACTGGATCAGATTGAGAAGAAGACTACTTGGGAGCTTGTTCCTAGACCTGCAGATAAGAATGTAATTGGATCCAAATGGGTGTTTAAGAATAAAATGAATGAGCAAGGAAATATTGTAAGAAATATGGATATATTGGTCTGCAAAGGGTATGCTCAAATAGAAGGACTGGATTTTGATGAAACATTTGCGCCCGTAGCAAGATTAGAAGCTATTAGAGTGTTTCTTTCCTATGCTTGTCATACAAAGTTTAAAGTCTATCAAATGGATTTCGAGTCAGCTTTTCTAAATGGAGGTCTAGAAGAATAAGTCTATATGGAACAACCAAAAGGTTTGCAACTGTCAGATAACCCTGACTTTGTCTGCAAGCTGAAGAAGGCCTTATATGGGTTGAAACAAGCTCCTCGTGCTTGGTACTATAGACTGGATAAGTATCTTCAAGACAAAGGGTTCAAGAGAGGAACAATTGACAACAATCTATATATCAAAACAGAGGATAATGATTTGCTCATTGTGTTGGTCTATGTAGATGACACCATCTTCGGAAGTAATAATTATTCATTGGTACAATGGTTTTCTTCTACCATGTAGTCTGAATTTGAAATGTCTATGATAGGGGAACAACCATTTTTTCTTGGTCTGCAAATTACTTAGAGGTCTGAAGGAATATTTCTTTCTCAGGAGAAATATCTAAGAGAAATCTTGAAGAGGTTTTAAATGGAAGATTCTACACTTGTGAGCACACCTATGGTCACTGGATACAAGCTAATCAAGGATGATGACTCACCTGATGTTGATCAGATTTCATATAGGTCTATGATAGGCAACATGTTGTACATCACAACATCTCATCCAGACATAATGTATGTTGTTGGAATGGTAGGAAGGTATCAATCTGCACCTAAATAGAGTCATTTGATAGTTGTCAAAAGAATATTCAAATATTTGAAAGGAACGATGAACTATGGCCTATGTTATCCTAGGAATCATAATTTTCAATTATCAGTCTATTCAGATGTTGATTGGGCTAACTGCATGGATGAAAGGAAAAGCACGAGTGGAGGTGCATTCTTCTTAGGAGATTCTCTTGTAGCATGGTTGAGCAAGAAGCAAGGTTACATTTCCTTATCGACTATAGAATTTGAATACATTGCAGGTGCCACTTGATGTACCCAAGCATTTTGGATGATTCAGACACTTGCAGACTTGGAGGTAAAATATACTACACCAATCCCAATTCATTGTGATAACACTAGTGCAATTAGTGTGTCAAAGAATCATGTATTTCACTCCAAGACCAAGCATATACCCATCAAGTATCACTTCTTGAGGGAACAAGTGACCAACACTATTGTTTATTTGCATTATATTCCATCCAAATATCAGATTGATGATATCTTCATGAAACCGCTTGCAAAATCTCAGTTTGAGTATCTACGCCATAAGTTGGGCGTGACCCCGTTATCAAGCTAAATAGTCTATCTTATCAGGGGGAGAGTGCTCCTAGTATATATGATCAGGGGGAGCACAAAGTCACTCTCTTTTTTCTTTGACATTGATGTCAAAGGGGGATAAAAAGGTGTTGTCTATATGCTACAGTTGGAGGTCTAAGCAGAATAGTGCAGCCTTTCAAGGTTGACATCAATGCCAAAGGGGGAGATTGTTGGCATGTTTTTACAGGAAGAGTGTGCTTGTCATTGATGGAAAGAACAAAAATGACGATGACAAACAGGAAAAACATAATCTCAGGAGGAGAAGCGAAAAATATGCAGAGATCAAAGCTCAGAAGGGAAAGCACAGTACAGAAACGTGATCAGAATCAAAATCTCCACAGGACAAACCGGGACCATTGAGAATTCGAATACCCGAATACCCGATAGTCGTTGGATCATTTTTAAGTGGAAGGACAAGATAAGCTAGAAGAGAAACACTGAAGATAGATCGAGCCATCGATTTAAGAACATGATCGAGGAATAACATTTGGTTCATGTCAAAATATGCGAGGAGGTTACGATGACCGTTGGATCACTTTAAGTGGAAGAATAGGATAAGCGGGGAAAAACGATTGAGAAGTCGATTATCCGAATATCCGTCAGTCATTGGATCACCTTAAGTGGAAGAACAAAATAAGAAAGGGTCAAGATCTGAGATCTCGATCACCTGAATAGCTGTCATCCATTGGATCAACTTAAGTGGAAGGACAGGATAAGCAAGGGCTGAGAACTAAGATCTCGATCACCCGAATTTCCATCAGCGGTTGGATCGAATTAAATGGAAGGATAGGATAATAAAAGATGGAGAGCCATTGGATTTAATCCAAAGAAAAGTTGCATCATAGACAGATTGATCCATTGATATAATATCTTGATCCAACGAGCGTCATTCGTTTTGGGTCTAAATTTATGAGGAGGTTACGCTTTGGAGAAATCACTTCAAGAATTTCCAGTTGAGATTTGAAATATCCAAAGCCAGGAGACCCAAAGAGCCGAAATACATTCTCGATCGTTGAATCATCTGAAGTAGATCTCAATCATCAGATCATCTGAAGAATATCTCAAGCGTCAGATTGTTCGAAGTGAATCTGGGTCGTCTGATCCAGAGCGTCAGTTTGAGTTTTGAAATTCTCGAAGCCTGGAGACCCAGAAAGCCAAAATAAATTCTTGACTATCGGATCATCCAAAATAGATCTCAGTCGTTAGATCATCCAAAGAAGATCTCAAGCATCATATCGTTCAAAGTAAATCTTGGCCATCTGATCGAGAAAAGACGTGGTGTAATCCTGTGGACTCTGGGTAAAGACTCGAAGTGAGCCTCAACTGTCTAATCCAAGAGGAAACGTGGCAGTAATCCGCATACTTCAAGGGGAAGTAAAGTTTGAGACTTGAGATTTCATAATTCCAGAGACCCGAAGGAGATCTCGACCATTGATCGAGAAAGGAGCCACAGAACTGTGGATCTGGTTGAAAGGTCAAATTCCCAAAGTAGAGGGAGAGTCATCAATTGAGAAGGACAGGTGTCCACAGATCATCGACTCTGGAAGATTGGCGTATGGAGAAAAGAAGGGTTTGATCTTTGAAACTCCCGTAGCCTGGATCACGAAGTAAATCACATCTTTTGATTTAAGAAGGTTATATCTGATCTGTAGAAATTGAAAGGATAGATCTGAAATGTCAGTTCAGGAGCACCGTCAATATCATGAGATCGACGGTCCCGTCTCATTGTAAGCTCAGAACATGCTCGGGTCTTAATTTTTTGTGAGTGGGACACAATAAAAGCCACGGTATCGCCAAAGGCATTCGTGGAGCTTTGTAGTGAATTATGGGGAAAAAAGAGGATTTCCCTCAAACCACCTTTGTCCGTGTCTGCAATCGCGTGGTCACATGAGATCATCACCCCAAGGTCATATTGAGAAACGGAGCTAGTGCTCGCTAAACCGATATCAGGAAGCGCTTTTTGAATAGGCGTTTGGTCACCGTCGGTGATCACGTGAAGGTAGGGGATTAGAAGCCAAAGAATCCAAAAACGACTGACTGTAACAGCTAGAGAAGATGAAGAGTTTGAATGATGATAAGACAGAGGACTTGGAATGAGAAATACATGCAGAAATGAGAAGATAGTGTGCTTTTTCGATAGTTATGCATGTGGGTAGGAGGAGACGCAGTGTAGTACCTGAAGTGGAGATCAGAGGCGTAGTTTATTTAATGCATATGCAACACAGAGCATAGAATGTAGAAGAGAAACTGAACAGAGAACTGTGGTGCACAGGAAGGAAAAAGAGAAGAGCATAGAATCAGAAAGATTCAGAAGCGGAACAGAGCATAGAAGTTGAAGAAGGCAGAGGAGACATGGAGTTGTAACAGACCACATCAGAGACAGAGAAGGTATGTAAACTTTTATATCTCAGGGTGGTAGGGTGGTGCTAGGGAGGACTGTTGTCCTTAGAGTTTCAAGTGGGTGCTTGAACACATGGATTTGTAGTTTCCATCTGGTTGCAGCCAGAAAAACAAGGGTGGTAGGGTGGTGCCAAGGAGAACCATTTTTCTCTGCTATACAGGTTGTTTCTTGTGTGACTGGAAGTTGATGCTTCCATCCATTTGGTGCTGGAATACTCAGGGAGTTGGTGCTTCCTTCTAGTGGGTGCTAGAGAAATCAGAGGGTTGGTGCTCTCCACAAGTTGCAGCTTGTTAAAGAAGAGGTTGTAGCCTCATTTTGAGTTGGTGCTCAAAGATAGATGATGTAAAGAACATAAAGGACTGCCTATCATTCTAAGAAGAAGAGGTTTTCTCCCTTTATGGGTTTCCTCATGAATATTTGTCTCTGCGTACATCATATGTGTGATTGATGATTATTATTTCTGTTGTTCATGACTTGCATAATATTGATGATCACATGGAGAACATTAATAATATTTTAATAGGCATAAAATTGTTTAAGCACAGTAACAACTGATTCACCCCCCCCTCTCATTTGTCTTTGTATTTCCAACATCTTTCTCCCGATTCTAATCAACTATTACACTAATGGAAATACATATATAATGTTGAAAAAGAAGGAAATACAATAATATCTGGAAGAAGATATGATAATCGTCAGTTATAGCTCATGGATCGTCACTAGAATACAAAATAACTGATTAGAAATACTCGTGATTAGAAGAATAGGTGTTGTTATGCACATGCATGGATAAATCGACAAAAAGAAGTCTAACAGCTCACGATAACTGCTATAGAATCCAGAAAACTTACTCTGATGGTGATACCCATTTTAATGAGTTGGAAAATATCTCAAAAGATGTGCCCTGGCCTCTATACTAATCATGATGAATGTCGGACTGAAGATCTCACCTATGGGGCTCTAGATGTCACCCCCTGGGGGTTTGCGCACCTCCTGGGCTCAATGAATGCGTCCTGGTGATTCCATCGATGGAATCTGACGATTTATAGCTCAAAACGATCGTCCTCATCTCCTCTGTAATGGTTTAGAAGGGATTCCCCATATCTGCCCCGGAATGTCCCCTGGAACCCCAAATGTGATTCCTCTGGAGTTGTGCCCTAAATGATTGTTTTCCGCTTTCTGAAAGATTCCACCATCATAAATTGATGACAGATGGATCAATATGTGCGTCGTGGCTATCTCTCTAATGGGTCAGAAGGAATTGACCAAATCTGAACTGTCACAATTGGCTGCACAAACCCTCTCTCAAACACTTGTGTCCTCACTGGATGGGTCGTGCAATCACTGAACTAGACACTATAATGCACAGTGAAATACCTGGATGGTATCTTCGATAGGATAAGGTGTGTTTCTCAATACCGAAATCGATCAATGGTGGTGGTTTCCTCTAGAAATCCACAAAACAATGAGGGGGTCGATTTCCTCCTCCTCTGTAACTATCTCAACATCAAATCATAACATAATCCTGAATTAGGTTGATTTACCCTTCCTTTATAGCTTCCTAAAACCCTAATTCGTTGTTGACCTTTTTCCTCCAAGTGAATTTTACTTTATTTTATTATTCCTTGATTAAATCACTTAATTAATTAACCATTTTACCTCTAAATCCATCCTTATGGATTTCCCCAGCCACTGAAAGTCACTTCTCATCATCTTATCATGTAATGCTCTTCCTCCCAATTCCGATGAGTTATTACACTAAGAGGTTTCTCTAAGTAACATGCCCATTATGACCTTCTTAGTGAATTTAATTAAGATATGACCCATAATAACTCAAAATTATGGAAATTGTCGGAATGCAATGAAACCAAAGCCAAGTTGTGCGGAATGGATCCTAATGATGAATGATGCAATTCGGGCACAATAAAACCCCTCAATATCTCCCAAATTCTCTGTCACCCCTATCTGGCTACTTAGGTACGCATAACACTCTCAAATGTTGTAATGTTATAATGTCCCAAAATGGGGACATTACAATGGCCTCCTAACGATTTCTCCTCTCTTTCCTGGTCTCCTCCTCCTCATGAATTTTTCAATATTAATATTTATGGAGCCTCGAAAGGCAACCCTATCCCAATGAGATATGGTGGAGTTTTCAGATATGTAGAGGAAAATATTATCAGGATATATACGAGCTACATCGACATCAACACCAAAGACACAACTGAGATTTGGGATATTCTTCGTGGTCTACAAGTGGCCAAACTTTACCATTACTCTAAGATCATTACTAAAGGGGACTCCCAAATCATCATTAATATTCTCATCCAACTTCAAAACGGGTCCCCACTAAGTAAAGTCTCTTGCAACTAGCAATTAGAGGTAGGCCTTGAACTTCTTCAATATTTTCTATAGGATATCTCTTTTATCATTCCTTCCTTATCAAGAGAGAGGAAAACAAATTTTTGGATTGTATTTCCAATGAAGGAGCCTCTAATCCCATCATCTTGGTGGATTCAAATTGGGATGGCCTCTCGGACCATTCTCTGAAGCTTTATTTCCATATCTTATCCCATTCAGACTTTGGATCCCTAGATCATGTGAAATATGGATCATAGGGAGACACTGAAGGTGGCTCGATGGATCAAGCTCCAAAAATCGCATGCATGAAATTAGTTGTGTGTCCTTGCATTGTATCTTCCCCTTGTAGTTCCCCAAATGATCACGATCATGTTTCATACATTTTGATCCAAACCGAGGTGACGACAGAGCTAGAATGGTATTGCGTTGATGATAACAGGCCTAGGCATTTTAAGTTACCATTCATGGAACCATGCTCAACTCAATTGCTTGTAATGACCACTTAAATCCCTGTGTATACAGCTAAAGTGATCAATATGGATTTGTAAAACATTCCTATCATGGTTAATGATTTCACTTTGGATCTTGAGGGTGATTGGGTTGTGATCCTTTTATTCTCTCCCATGGCTCCTTGAGTGTTAAGCCCTAAAGAGTGGCACATTACCCCTTAATTGAGGAATATTACATTAGTAATGTTATTTTATTTATGTCGGCTTGGGCCCATTAGTTGTAATTGTACTCCTAGTTTCCTATATATACTAAGGAGACCTTTTCATTTGGAATCATCTCGTATTTGGAAATTTATGTGGTGTATAAGGAGGTTTCCCCCTCGAAGAGGCTTATTATCTAAAATTCTACCTTTTTCAAGGAATTGAGTACTTATTCTAAGGTATTTTTATGCTATTTTGATATTTGGTTCTTAACATTTGGTATCAAAGCTCAAGGTCTTGGGGTTTCGCTGCTGCATTTGAGACACCTTGTCATTTTAGCTATAATTTTTTTTCTACAATGTTTAAGAAGGAACCCCTTGGAGGATGTTTATTAGATGGACAACATTACTTGGGTTTCAAATTCAATCTCTTGAGGATGTCCAATTTAGGATATATAGCCTGTGTAAGATAGGGTTCTGGTATCATCCTGAATTTAGTCATTGCATAATTTTCACTATAAAATTATTCTTGTGATGTTTAAGACCCTGAAACCTAGAGAATATTCATAGAAATTATCAATGTAGCTTTGATAAAAAAATTATCTTCTGGGTCATCCTAAATTTGTAGATGCACCCTGTGTAAGATAGGGTATCTGACTAGTCATATTAACTAGTCGCAAACATGTGTTTTGGGTAAAATAGTGATATGTTCTTCAGCGAGTATCCAAATTATGTGAGACCAATTGCATTGGATAGTGGAAAGTTTGTAGTATTTTGGGTGCGAGTTTTAGAATCAAATATCAGATATTGTGCTCTTGGAACTCTTTACAAGTACTCTCTCCTCGAAGGGAAAAATCAACAAGGTGTGGGGAGGTTACCATAACTTCCACTTGGCAAATTCAATTTTGATAAGACATGTGAAATTGTAGAGAAGACGTATCAAAGAACTACAAAACAAAATTTTCAACCCAGAAGGGCCGAAATTTTGGAGATACAACAGAAGAAAGATCGTCTAGCAGAACCACCTAAAAATCAAGGTTTAAAGTGATACTTGGCCAACATGCCACCAAAAAAGGGAACTTTTACACCAAATAAGCCTCTAGATAGTCCTACTTGGACTCTTGATGAAGGTGAAGAAATGATCAGGGACATAAATGATTTACAAAAGAAGACAGTAACAAAATATGAACTACAAGGGATTATGGATTCAATTGAAGCTAAGTTGGAGGCAATAATGGATACTAAGATGGATGGTTTAAAAAAGGAGATCACGAAAGGATTGAAAAATTTCCTAATAGAGAGGCCACCTGAAAGTGAAAATGTATCCCATGAAATTCATGATGAGGA
>JASDQU010014221.1:0-16439 GCA_032191745.1 Picea mariana | reverse complement strand
ACTTTTGGTTGAAGACCAACCACTTTCCTAAGATCGATATGAGGAATTTTGATGGCAAGGATCCAATCACATGGATACTTCAGATGGAGAAGTTCTTTGATCTACATGATGTGCCACATACACAAAAGGTACATATTGCTTCTTTATATTTAGAACCTAATCAATTTGTGTGGTATCAATGGCTTTGTTATCGCAAATCACTTCTCACTTGGACAATTTTAATGGAAAAAATGATAGCACACTATGAGGATACAAGGAGCAATACATTCTTTATCCAATTGATAGATCTCAAGCAAAAGGGTTTAGTTGCGGAGTACATTGAGAACTTCCAAAGATTGAATATAAAGGTAACGTATATTCCAGATGAGCACCTTATTGATGTATTCATAAGAACTTTAAAGGATAACATTCAACATGAGGTTCGCCTTTGGGAAGCCAAATCATTGGATAATGTGTTTAGGGTGGCAAAAAATGTTGAAAGTAAAAATATGGCTATGGCTACTAGAAGGACCACTCCTAATATCTATCGAGAGAATAATGTTCCTTCTTCTAAAAAACCTCAACCTACAAGGTTGACACCTCAACAATTGGGGGAAAGAAAAGAAAAAGGTTTATGCTTTAAGTGTGACAACAAGTACAATAAGGGACATAAGTGTGGTGAGAAGAAATTATTCTACATAGATTGTGAAGAGGAAGAAGAACAAGAACAAGAACAAGAACCATCTCAAGATGAAAACATAGAAGATAATTCTTTTGAAGAGTTGACTCCCATGATATCATGTAATGCAATGGATGGAATTAGCACTCCTCAAACCCTCAAGATTGAAGGATATCTCAAAAAAAAAAAGGTAATATTCTTAATTGATTCTGGTAGTCCTCATAATTTCATTCACTATAAATTAGTCAAAGCTCTAAATTGTTTTATATATCCAGTGCCAGAGTTTCAAGTAATGATTGAAAATGAAGGAACTATCAATTGCTCAGGAAAATGCCATAATATCGATCTTACTATGGGGGAATATGTAATGAATAGTCCAATTATTGCTATACCCATGGAGAATTCCTCCTAACCTAATTCCTAGGAGAATTCCTTATAGAATTATAGGTTGGCATTATTAGACCTAGCCAATGTTCTTACTCTACACCTATGGTAATGGTACTCAAGAAAGAGGGCTCATGATGTATGTGTCCATATTATAGAGAGCTCAAGAAGATCACTATTAAAGATAAGTTCCCCAATCCTGTCATTGATGAATTGTTAGATGAACTACATGGAGCAATCCATTTCACAAAGTTGGATCTCCATTCAGGGTATCATCAGATTAGAATGAAGGAAGCAAATATCCTAAAAACAACATTTCGAACTCATGAAGGCCATGATGAATTTTTGGTCATGCCTTTTGGCCTTACAAATGCACCTTCGACATTCCAAGGGTTGATTAATTCCATTTTCAAGCCCTTCCTTCTAAAACGTGTGTTAGTAATCTTTGATGATATACTAATCTATAACAAGTCTTGGGAGGATCATGTTCGACATGTTGACAAGGTGCTACAACTACTAAAGGAGCAACAACTATATGCCAAACCATTAGAATGTTTCTTTGGGTGAAGGAGGTAGAGTATTTGTGTCATATTATATCTCATGAAGGTTTCAAGTTATACCCTAACAAGATTAAGGCCATGATGGATTGGATGATTCCCAAAATAATGAAGAATCTTAGAGGATTTTTTGGGTTTGACAGGTTACTACCGCAAGTTTTTTTGGAACTATGGAAGAATAACAACACCTTTAACGACATTAACTAAGAAGGATGCATTTTCATGGACTCCAGAGGTAACTCAATCTTTTGAACAAATTAAAGAGGCGGTGTGAAAATATATTTTCTTGGCCAAACCAAACTTCACAAAAACCTTTATTATGGAATGTGATGCCTCAGGAAATGGCATTGGTGCTGTTCTAATTCAATAAGGAAGGCCCCTTGCTTTTGAAAGTCGACTTCTCAAGGGAAAGGACTTACACAAACCCATTTATGAGAAGGAAATGATGGCAATACTACCTTCATTGAAGAAATGGCACACTTACCTAATAGGTAGGAACTTCAAGGTCAAAGCAGATCATGATAGTCTTAAATACTTCTTGGAACAAAGACTATTTTCAGAAGNCATTCAAAGGTTGCAACAGGATTCCAGTGCATCAGATACCTTTACATGGAAAAATGATTCACTATGGTACAAAGATCGTTTATATTTATGTAAGAACTCCCAACTCAAACAAAAGGTACTCTTGGAATTGCACACCTTTTCGGTAGGAGGGCACTCAAGATTTTTGAAAACCTACCATAGGGTCAAGAAGGAATTTTTTTGGGATGGCCTTAAAACTGATGTTCAAAGGTTTGAGGTAGAATGTTTGGTTTGCCAACAAAATAAAGTGGAAACAATTAAGACCCCGGGTCTTTTACAACCATTAGCCATCCCAAGTCAATGCTAGGCAAAGGTTTCCGTGGATTTCATCACAGGGTTACCAAAGTTTGAAGGAAAGAGTGTCATCATGGTGATTTTTGATAGACTGACCAAGTATGCACACTTTTGTGCACTCTCTCATCCTTTCAATGCCAGTATAGTTGCCACCGCATTCATGGAGACAATTCAAAATCTACATGGAAGCCCAAAGATTATTGTAAGTGGTAGAGATCCCATCTTCATCGGACATTTTTGGACATAATTATTTTCTTTTTTGGGTACTCAATTGGCCAATAGCTCATCTTATCATCCTCAATCTGATGGACAAACCGAGATAGTGAACAAATTTCTGGAAGGATACCTTTGTTTCTTTGTCTCTGATAAACAAACACAATGGTTCAAATGGTTACCCTTGGTAGAATGGTGGTATACCACTTCCTTTCATACTGCAACAAAAATGACACCATTTATAGCACTCTATGGATATCACCCATCTTCCATCACTTCTTCTCTAAAAGAGAAATCTAAGGTTCAAGCAGTGGAAGATCACATAGAGAATCAACAACAAGTTCTCTAACTCCTAAAGGACAACTTGACCATGTCACATAATCACATGAAACAACAAGCATATCAACATCGTAGTGAAAGAAGTTTTGAAGTAGGGGATTGGGTATTTTTAAGACTACAACCATACAAACAGATGTCCCTCAAGCAGGCTAAAAGGATAATAAATTATCACCAAAGTACTATATCCCTTATAAGGTGTTGCAAAAGATTGGTACTATGGTATACAAATTGGAGTTTCCTGCATCTTCGCGAGTACACCTAGTTTTCCATGTTTCATGCTTAAATAAGGTTATAGGTGACAAGATACTAGTTCAAACTATATTTCCAGAACTTGACGAGGAAGGAAAAATGATATTGGAGCATGAAGCTATCACTAACACAAGAATTCACTAGTTGGGTTATAGATCCATTTCAGAGTATCTCATTAAGTGGAAGAAACTACCTGTTGAAGATTCCACTTGGGAAGATGAGTCTTTTATACATAAGCATCCGGAATTACTCAAGCATTGTAGACAACACTTGTCTGAAGGGAAGGGGCATGTTAAGCCCTAAATAGTGGCACATTACCCCTTAATTGGGGCATATCACATTATTAATGTTGTTTTGTTTATGTTGGCTTGGGTCCATTAGTTGTAATTGTACCTCCCAGTCTCCTATATATACCAAAGAGACCTTTTCATTTGGAATCATCTTGTATTTGGAAATTTATGTGGTGTATAAGGAGGTTTCCCCCTAGAAGAGGCTTATTATATGAAATTCTCTCTAATTCAAGGCGTTGAGTACTTATTCTGATGTTTTTTTATGCTATTTTGATATTCTTTTCTTAACATTGAGCTACCCCTGTGAAGGTTGTCCCTATTTTCAAACCTATGCTACCATTGTAGCTAATGAAGCAACAACTCTATTTAGAGATTTTGTCTCTCCCTTTTCTTAGGCTTCCATTCATCCCATTAAGGAAGATGTCAAAATTATCAGGTCTTATCAGGCGGATAAATACATTGACCAACAGGTGAAGGATATCATTCTAGACATGGGCACCAGTAGAAATAAGGACACAAAATTCCACCACACTGTGGAAATATATTGGCATACCCAAACTCTGGCTTCCCAAGCAATTTGTCTCAAAGAGAAAGACTACATGAAGGTAAAATAAGTTGTTTATCACGTTTTTATATTAGCTGGTAAATAAGAATGGGGGTGATATCTAGCTGGCTCGAGAAGGCTCCTCATTTATTGACCACATCCAAATTCACTCGGTTGCAAAATCTATTGCTTGGATATCCAAGATTTCCTCCTAGGTTCCCCCCTAATGTATGAGACCTTCACTCCTCTTTTTGTTCTTACATGATTTATTTGGTCCCCAATCTATTACATTTGTTCTCTAGTTATGTCTTTCTTTACTCCTTTAGAATTGCATCCTATCTATTTTTGGATAATCTTGGAATGATTCAGTGTTTGTTTTTAAAGCTGGCATTGTTTCCCTCTTGGTAGGCCAATACACTTCATGACTCTTGGAACTTATGATGGACAATGAAGTGCCTTGGGAATCCTTGATATTTCTTGATACTTTGTATATTTTGTTTATATTCTAATATAAAATTTTTCTTACTTTATATATATATATATATATATATATTCATTTAATATTTCAATTGTCCATGAATCTAAAAAGCCATGTAATAGTTTTCACTATTTATTTCTCTTAATGTTACTATAAGGTGCAATTAATTGATTGATCATATTTCAATGTTTTGATGCATCAATATCATACAATCCCATACAACTTTTCATACAATTCCTCTTCTCCAAGAAATCTAGGCAAGGTGGAAATTGTATAACTAATGTCACACATATGATTGAAAATATAGATTAAATGTATTTTATGCATTATTATACTTTGATTATAAACATATATTTACAATTATTGAATGTTTACCTATATATACAATTGTTGAGGAAAATTGACAATGTTGAATAGATTTATGTAGTTTTCAAATAAAATTAATATGATCATTAAAAAAAAACACAATTCTTGAAATGTGTAAACAGTTTTAATAATAAATTTTCAATTTATTATTAAAAGATATGAATGGTATCTTTTTCAAAACCATGTGAGCATATTAGTCTTGAATTCAAAATTGAATTTTAACTATAATAATCTAAAATTGAATTATTCGAAGTCCAAATACTTAACTAAACATCATCAAGTGTCATAATGTGACATTGTGTACTTTATCAATTGTAGGAATTCTATGTATCATTGAGAAATATTGCAATATAACATAACCCATGATGAACGTCACATTATGGAATAATCATTGATCAAGATGAATCTCACTGATGGAATCTGAGCAAGATGAATGTCACATGAAATATGAACAAGATGAATGTCACATAAAATATGAACAAGATGAATGTCACATTTTAACCTAATCATCGAAGAACATCACATTGCAACATAACCATTGAGGAACATATAAATTCCACATAAATCAATTAACAAGATGAATGTCACAATGCTACAAAACCGTTGAGGAACATTGCAATCCAAAATATCCTCTCTTGAACGTTGCAAAGAGACATAACCCTTCAAGAACAATGGAATTTGACATAAGTATACCTAGATGAATGTTGCAATGTGACATACTCATTAAGGAGCATCACAAATTTGACATAACCCTTCATGAATGTCACAATATGACATAAGAATTGAGGATTGTAGCAATTACATATAATTCTATGAAGATAAATATCAAAATGCATCTTAACCATTCAATAATATCACACCGAAACATAACCCTTAAGGAATGTCACAAGGTGACATAGCCTTGTTGAACATGGCAATATGACATAACCATTAAGGATTGTATAGTTTTGACATAAGCCAATGAAAATGAGCATCACAATGTGAAAAAAACATTAGGGAATGTCACAATACAACACAACCCTTGAGGAACATTGCAAATTTGACGAAATCTATGGTGGATGTGAAAATGCAACACAGCCATTGAGGAACATAGAAATTCGACATAAGTCAACCAAGATGAATGTAATAATGCAACATTCCCATAGTCAACTATGGTTAAACATAAGCATAATGGTCAAACATGGTAAGTTACCATGGTCAACCAAAGTGAATCATAAATAATCTAAGTCAACCATGGTCAACTATATTCAATAATCTTAAGTAAACCATAATGAACCAAGCCCAACCATGGACAACCAAAGTCACCCACAATTAACCATTGTTAACCATATTCACCCACAATTAACCATGGTCAATCATGGTTAACCATGTTCAATCATATAACCATGGTCAATCATGGTTAACCATGTTCAACCATAGATAACCCTCGTCAACCATAGTAAAACAAAAGTTAACCATAGTCAACCAAAGATAAAATATTAAACATTGTCAACCATAGTCATCCATCGTCAACCACAGTCAACATGGTTAACCATAGCCAACATGGTCAATCTTAGTATACCATAGTCATCCATAGTCAACCTAATCAAAGTGCCAAGTTAAGTTGTCTTTTAATCACAAAATGTGACCATGGTTAGCCACATTCAACATAGTCCTCCATGGTCAACCTTAGTCAACGAAAGACGACCATAGTGAACCTGGGCCAACTAAAGACAACCATGGTCAACATAAGTCAACTATGATTAGCTTCACAATATTAAATAACCAATTAGGAAAATTGCAATCTAACATAACCCTCAAGGAGCATCACATTGTAACATAAACATTGAGGTACATGCCAATTTGACATTAGTCAACCAAGATTAATGTCACAATGCTACATAACCATTGAGGATTGTTATCGCTCAGTTTATAGTTTAGGTCATAGGCTAAAGGATAGAGAACAAACTGGCGTAACAAGAACCTTCCCCACCCACTAAAACTTGACCTTACACCTTCTGCCTCTTCAAACCCCAGGTTGCCGGGGACATCTCCCCTGGGCTAACCTCCCTAAATAGAAAGAACCTCCCCATCGAGGTGACATTGGGTGGGGAAGGTTCTTTTTATGCCAGTTTGATCTCTATCCTTTAGCCTGTGACCTAAACTACAAACTGAGCGATAACAAGGATCATTGCAATCCAAAATATCCTTTCATGAACATTTCAATGTGACATAAACCTTCAAGAACACTACAATCTGACATAAGTATGCCTAGATGAACGTGGCAATATGACATCCATTAAGGAACATCACAAATTTGACATAACCCTTGATGAATATTGCTTTGAGACAAAACCATTGAGGAACTAACAATTCAACATAAGGAAATGAAGACAAATGCCATAATGCAACATCACTATTAGGGAACATTACAAACCAACACAACCCTTGAGGAACTACATAATGTGACAAAATCCTTGATGGACATCAAAATGTGACATAATCATTGAGGAACGTAGAAATTCGACATAAGTAAACTAATATGTCTGTCATAATGTGACAATACCATGGCTAACTATGGTTAAACATAATCAACATGGTCAACCATAGTCAACCATGTCCAAGCATGGTCAACTAAAGTGAATCATAGTCAACCTAATTCAACCATATTCAAACATGGTCAACAATAGTAATCCATAGTCAATCATAGCAAATAATGGCCAACCAAAGTTAACCATATTAAAACATGGTTAATCATAGTCATCCACAGTTAGCCATGGTTAACTAAATTCAACCATGGTCAATCATGGTTAACCATGTTGAACCATAGAGAACCATGTTCAACCATTGTAAAACTAAATTTAATTGTAGTCAACCATCGTCAACCAAATATAACCATAGAAAAACACGGTAAACCATAGTAAACCATAATCAATATGGTTAACCATTGTCAACATGGTCAACCATAATCAAACATGGCCAACCAAATTCAAACATGGTGGACCTAAGTCAAGAAAAGACAATTGGAGCCAATCATGGTCAAACATAATCAAACATGTTCAACCATAGTCAACTAAAGTCAACCAAAGTTAACCATAGTCAAACACATTCCACCATGATCAAATATATTCAACAAAAGTCTACCATAGACATACATGGTCAACCATAAGTAGTCATGGTTGACCATAGTCAACCTTGGTCCACTATGGTCAGCCATAGCCAAACATGGTTTACCATGGAAAACCATTGTTAAACATGGCAAAGCCAAAGTCAACCAATGTCAACCTTCCTCAAACATGGTTGACCATAGTCAAACATGTTTATACATAGTCAACCATAGTCAAACATTGATAACTATAATCAAACGTGATCAACCATGGTTAAATATGATTATCCATGGTCAAACATAGTGAACTATAGTCAACCATGATTAAGCATTCTCAACCATGGTCAACCATATTCAATCAAAACTAGTGATGGTCAACCATAGTCAAGAATGGTCAAACATGGTTAACCACATTCAAACATGGTTAACCACAATCAATTGAGTGTTAATTATAGTTGACTCTCATCAATCGTGGTCAAATATAGTCTAACATAGTCCACCATGGTTAACCATAGTCAATCATGATTAACTAAATCAACCATAGTCAAACATATTCATGCAAAGTTGACCAAAATCAAGCATGGTCACCCATGGTGAATAAAAGTTCAACATAGTCAACCAAATTCAACCATAGTAAATCGCGGTTGACCAAAGTCAATCATAGTCAAGCATAATCAACCATGGCCAACAAAAGTCAACCATGGTCAAACATAACCATACACGGTTAGCCATAAGCGACCATGGTCATCCATAGTCAAACATGGTCAACCATAGTGACATATCACAAATATTTCAATACTAATTATATTGATATTTTAATTCACAAATCCACTAATCCTCCCCATGCATGCCAAGTGTCAAGTAGCACAACCACATTATTAGTGGTGGTTGATATACATCGATCATCACCTTTCTCCACCTTTTTAAATTAATGGCATTGATCAATGTATATCAACCACCTTTAATAATGTGGTTGTGCTAATTTTAGTAGTTAGAATCCGAACAATTGTAATCTGCAATGGATCTTGTACCTTGTTTTAAGTAGTTTTTTTAATATATATATATATATATATATATATATATATATAAAACAGGGTAACATGTTAAATTGCAATTGGGGTACTGTTAGTAATGACCACATGGGATATTGGATTTCTTGTAGATACTATCTAACTGAGCTTGTAAGGAAATGAGTTAATGACCCAAGACCCAAAGACATCTGGCATGAGTGAAAGTATGCCCCCTTATGGACCGCTAGTGGGTCATTTTAGGCTGCATAGTTTTCCTAGAATATGGTGATGAGTGAACCCACATTGATCTAATAATAGTTTCCCTCATTGATATCTAATAATAATTGTCCTCATTGATATCTAATAATAGTTGTCATTATTCACAATTGACAATTAAGTTATGATAGATTTTCCACCTTAAAAAAGAGAGATTATTTATGACATTGTATGTTTGTGCATTTAAAAGAATAATTCCTTATGCTATACCTTCTCCCTTCCCTCAAAGTGGTCATAATTGCAAGTGAAAAATTGCATTTACATTAAAGTACTTAATCCTAATTTAATCTTAAATATTATAAATACGCTGTATAAATGACTTATATTTATAATTATCTATAAAAGTTATTTTAAATCTTTTAAAATATTATTTAATAACTGAATTATTTGAGAAAACTTATAATAAATTTGAAGAACAATTAAATTTAAAAAAAACCAAAATACAAATCACTAAACACATTTAATAAATTTATTTAACTTAAAATTTATTAAGCCAAAATAAATTAAAAAAAAAATCAAAATATAAATTTCTTAGTATTGATTTTTTATTTTTAATTTATAAGAAGATATAAACTTGATATAAAATTGTAAAACAACACTTCACTAACAAAACCTTATCCAATGAAAGCACACATATCTTTATGTTTATATTTCTTTTAAATTGTGTGGATTTGGCTAATCTCATCTATATTGCCGTGTGAAAAGCACTTCATGGCTAAATAAAAAAAATAACATGTATATTAAAATAGCAATAATAATAGACAAGCTTTACTTAATGAAAGTGGACTTGCAATTAACCAATATAACATTGCACAGAAAGTTGGTAAAATAAAAAAGAATTAAACAATAGAACATTGCATAGAAAGTTGGTAAAATAAAAATGAATAGAAAGATTTAGTGGTTTTACATTATTTTTCCAACAAGAAATTCTCACACATTTGAAGAAAAATTCATTAATGTGTTTCAAGTTTTATCACAGATGAGATCAATGTTTTATATATGTAGTAAACTTGTTAAACAAAGAAATCCAAAATTGATGAAAAAAAAAAAAAATGAGAGATAAAACTCAAACATGAGGTTTCTTTGATGGTACTATGCAAGAATGAGGTGTAAGAATCAATAACAAGTGCAACACAGTTGTTGTTTATACTGATTTCTCAGATTTTATTTTAATATTGTATATAGTTAATAATTGTAGAATTAAAAAGATCATATGATGCTTTTAAATAAGGTATTCATTATGTAAATATAATATTGTTAAAAGGAAATGTAAGATATATTATTTTTGTATTTTTTTAATTTTTTTATTTTAAAATGAAATGTGTGTAAATAATAAACAGTGAATAATAAAAATAAATTGATATATTGTGTTTGGTTTTTAATGAAATTCTTAAAATGAGGATATTGGGACATGAACAAAATGTATATAGGGAATTGGATGGAATGGAGGTATGAACATCAATCTTCTTCTTTCACATTAAATTGCATTGTATAGTTAGCACTACACAATTGAATAAATATTGATGAGAACACAAAGTTGAGATATACTTCTATGTGAGCTTGGAGAAGTATAGCTAAAAGGAAAGTTGTGGACATTCATGGTTATGCAATAGAAAATTTCCATAAAAAATTATCTAGGCTCAATCACTTGTAGGTATATCAACAACCATATTCACTATTAAATATCCAAAACTATCCATTAATTTGAATTACTAGAATCAGTCACTTGAAGATACATCAACAATTATATTCTCTATTAAATCTTTAGAATTATTTGTTGATTTGATGTACTAGATATGCATGACCATTGCATTCATAAATTATAAACACCTATCTCCATAATTCCACCTGTCATCATGACACTAATCATCATTTCTGCTCTAAATAACCATATCATTATCTATATACTCTTTAGCATAGTTATGCTAAGAGGCATTACACTAAAGTAATTTCCAGCTCCAATAATTTACAAAAAGTAAATGCCAACATTTTGATTTCCAAGCAATAAAATTTAAATTCCCTAATTACAAAAGTATACATTTCTTAAATATTAAAAATGGATTTTTCTAATACTTATATTGCTAGATTTACGTGCCAATATAAATTTACTTAATATTTATACTAAATCAATCATGTTCTTGTGTACTAATTGTTAGAATATGTAATTCATACTTGTTGTTTGATTGGGTTAATGACCTGTTGAACAGGTAGTTATAGTTAGATGACCTGAGAAAATAGGTCAAGGAGGTTGTTAGATAGTTGGTTGTGAGAAAGATTCTTTCCAACCAAATCTCCTAGTTTGATGTGTAGTTGAGATATTAGATCAACCTCTATTGTTATTATTAGAATAAGTTAGATCTGATAAAGCTCTATATAATGAGCCAATGTATTGTATAATATATTCAGTAATCTAATAGAGATATGTAATTATGTCTATCTCATTTGTTAATTTGGTATCAGAGCTACAGCGCTGGGCATAACTCCCTCATGGGAGTGCCCAGAAATATGTGGAGAGTAGAGTAGATAATTTTTGAGAGCTGGAAATGCTATGAATAATCTGTTTTATGTGTGAGGATTTTTTTTTGAGTGATTGTGTGGATTGATTTGTTGATCAAGGGATGGATCACAATAGCCATT
The DNA here is from genome assembly GCA_032191745.1 of Picea mariana. Classification (NCBI taxonomy): domain Eukaryota; kingdom Viridiplantae; phylum Streptophyta; class Pinopsida; order Pinales; family Pinaceae; genus Picea; species Picea mariana. The sequence continues at coordinate 4,477 of JASDQU010014221.1, read as the reverse complement.
GTGAGAGCCGCAACCATTGTTTGTTGTTCGTTGGAGTGTTGCGTGGCAGTATCTTTCTTTTTCTTTGTATCGTTGCAGTATCGATCCCTGTTGCAGTATCGATCCATGTGCTGGATTGTTTGTTGGGATAGATTATGTGTTGCGTGTTCATTGGGTTTGCTATTTGCACTGTGAATAGGGCTGTCTGTTCTTGCTATTGGCGGTGAGAGTCAACTAATGTGAAGGAATATCGCCTGCGTCAAGTAGAGGAGTTGTTGATTGCTGTGCATGGTTTGTTTGCAGCTATCTGCAAGGTGCTATCTTAAATATCGCTGAGTAAACTGCCATCTGAATTATCACTGCTATCTGCAACAGATATCAATTTCCATCGTGAGATTAGAGTATGTGTGCTCGTGCTGTGTGTATGCAAGTTGTATGTTGCGTTCTTAGTTATCAAATAGATTTGTTGTTCCTCATATATTCGTTGTGTGCTAAGGGTGCAGATGAACTCGCCAAAGAGATTATGAACTTGAATGTTGCATCAGCTGAAAATCACATGGGCATTCAAAGTTTATTAATTTAGCGTATGTCTGAAACTGGTGGAGATGTATATTTTCGACTCTAATTTTACTTGCATTTGATCGAAGTCTCAACACTTTTCTATGAGAAGCAGACGCACCCTTCTCTTTTTTGTGCTTAGTTGCTAAAATACGAGCTATAATAGCTTGCTCTTGTTCATCACTTCCCTCATTTTCAGAGCTTCGTGATCTTGAACCAGCCCTTTGGGCCATCTTCTGTAATAGATTCTTGCACACTCCAGTTTCATCTCGGATTCTTGCAGCAAGAGACTGCGAGAGGCCTCTTCTCGACAGAGTACTGAGAGCAATTTCCGCAGCCGCGTGCTCAGCCTGGCGTAAACTGGTGTAAAATTTGGGGCTTTCGAAGGTTTTGCCCTTGAATATGACCTCCGCCTTGAAAAGAGGGAGAGAACACCGTCAATGAAACTAAGGGACTTGTCTGTGGTCAAAAGGTTTGGAAGATGAGATCTCCCATCACGATCCTTGTTGGCAGGAGCAGTGGAGAGATGACGAAGAATGGTTTAGAAGTTCATGATCAAGTTTGGTTGTACGATCTGGAACCATTGGAATTGGTCTTTGAAGCTGTGCAAACCCTTGTGGACGTATTGAGCTGCAAAGATCTGTGTGAGTCACTTGTCTGTGCATCGAGAAAAGGAACTGCCTCATTCACCAAAGAAGGGAACAAGGTTTATGTAGCAACGACTATAACGAATGGCAGATCTGAATCTGGGTAGTCTTAAAGGGAGTTTTCATCACTAATAAACTTGTTAGATCTTGGAACTTTGGCATTGACATTTTTTATGGTAGTCGCACTTGTGAAAACGGAGTTATTGGTTCATGTAAATCGCCCATGTGAGGTTCCAGAGAAACACATAAAAGATGTGATATAGAAGAACCATGGAGAACCTGTTAGAGTAATGTTTGATCACACTCATCTAGTTGGAGAGCCCATTACAATATCGTTTGATGATGCCCATATGGTCGCGGAAGATCTATTCTGCTCTATCCCGTGCAAGGAGAAGCCGAGGGGGAATCGCTGAATCGTTTCTATGAATCTTGGAGCAGATCTAAAGCAGAAGAAGTGAGGCCATGGAGAAAGAAGTGCATTTTTATTCTACTTAGGAGAAAGAATTGGCGAGTTTCTTAGATATGTATCCACCAAATGAAGGCCTGGACGCCAGTTGTTGTAGTCAATTCAACACTGTTGAGTGAAAGGAAGTGCGTTGGAAACCGTGGTGGGATCATAATGAAAGAGGGAGCCACCATGTGAGAGGTAGAGCTACCGCCAGTTAAAACAATAACCATGGTCGCATCGGCTGGAGGATTACCAGAACGCTACGTGTGACATCTGGTTCTGTTGTATGCACATAGCGTGAATTACAGATATGGAGGAGGTTGCAGGTGCACGGAAGAGTTTGAGTTTACAGAGAAGGAGCGGTGAATAAGAGAGAAACCAAATCACATTCTATGATTTGTGTGAGCTTAACATCTTCCATCACCATGTGAAATTGGAGTTAAAATTTTCCATCTGAGCACTGATTTGATTATCTGTTCACGTTGTCATTGAGAATCATTTGTTGGTGGTTATATGTGGCATTGCTGCCACAGGACCATTGTTGTTTATTGTAGTGCGTGGAGGCCATTTTGTTGTTGTGGCAAGTAGAATTATTGTTGTTTTTTATAGTCGATGCATTTTGGTTGTTGATTGGAGATAGGACAGTCGCCTAGGGAGAGCTGTTGTTGCTATTATTGCTAGATTGGAAGGCGTAAGTATCTCTGGGAGTTGCCAGATCCATAAATTGATACGCAAGGGAATGCAGATTAGAGCCAAGGGAAGGTATTGATCCCTGTGTGAAAGTCATGAGTCGTGTAGCGTGGGTGAAAAGTTCTAGCACTGTTTTGAAGGAATTTTGCAGCATTTTTGCTATGCTGTGTAGAGGAGGGACACAATACTTGATAGAATCCATCTTGGAGAAAGCACCTGGTAGGTGGAATAAAGTCACAATTTTGTGGTTGTTGTAGAAACCGTCTGGATGTTCTTGTTTGGAGCCGCAGGTCCATTGGAAACCATAACTGCCATTTTGTTGAAGGAACTGTTGTTCATCCACATGGAAGGAGCCATCATGGAAGAGCTGAGCTGTCAGAGGAGATGCTAGTTCCTATGCAAAGATTGAATGACAATGAGCCTGAGAGGTAGTGTTGCTGGATGAGTCAAGCTAAAGGACTCATTGATGTATTGTTGATTGATCGTTGAAGGAGAGATTGTTGCTGCTTTGTGAGAGAGCTTTTGAACTGTGTATTAAAGATATTGACAGAAAATTTCGATCCGAAATTGTTGGATGGATAGGATCCATCGTTGTGCAAAGAGATATGTTTCTATTGTTGTTAGGGGAGCTGCCAAGTAGCTCAGAGGGGCCACCATTTGAGAGATTTGTTAGAGGACTTGCTACTTCTCATCGTCCGACAATTAAATCATTGTTGTCTCTTGCAATATTTGGCTCAATCTCTGGAGTCAGAGCGCCACCTAGACTCTTATTGATGCGTGGGGCGAATGCTATCTAAAGCTAAACCGCGGGGATCTGGAGTAGTAAACGAGCCACAGTGTTGCGGCTTGCTGTAAGAGATATCCCAGAAGGAGAATGCTCCTATGGAGCCGTGTGTTGGTTTGTTGAGGTCGTTGTTGTGGAAATAGTGACACGTATAAAATGTGTGTTTACAGTAGCCAAAGACAGAGATATCGCTTCCAGCTAGAAGCAAGAGACAAGTCATGAAGGAAGAGGAAGCCCGAGGAGAGGGCGAGGTTGAAGGGCGTGTGACAAATCGTTGTCCATGATATTGCAGATGACTCATTTTTTGAGTTTTGGAGAGGAGCTGCAATTGTTGAGTAAAGGAGTTGTAAAGCGAGAGGTTGCTATTGTTGGAGTTTGTTGTTGTTCACACCATTACATGGAGGTGTTATAGCGAAATGAAGTGAGGTGTACGTGCTCATTCCATCAGACTCACACATCCTCCAAATTAAGTCACAAAAGTGAGATTGAGTTGTACTTATATTTCTTGTTTGAAGGTGTGATGATAGTGATTCAAGTTGTGTGAAGTGGTTGTGTGTCTTGGTCAAGAATGATGATAAGATGTAAATGGGCATATGTAATGGGCTTGTAATATTGGACATATGATTGGTGAGAGTATTGTTTATATTTTGTGTACCTGATTGAATTGTTGTAGGGGGTGCATGTTCGGTTGTACCCGACACCCCAGGTTATGGTCCAAATTGTAATGCTTATCCATAGGCAAGCTAATTTCCCCAAGTTTGTTGTAAGCCCTGTTAGTAAGGCATAAACATGGATACGTGTTGTAGCGCAGAAGCGCATGTGATCACAGGATGTGATACTCTCTCATAGGCAGAGAGGTTGTTGTATCAAGTTGTGGAGTTAACCATTGTGAGAGGTACGGGGGTGATAGGTGTACCCGTAGCCTAAACTTGATAATGAATCAAAGAAGCGAGAGACTTCAATTCAAGGTGGGGATGTGAGATGGAAGAATCTAAAAGTATGAGACCAAGTTGTGAGTCTCAGAGTATGAGGGACCAAGTTATGTTTAAGGGACAGTTTAACATTGATGAACCATGTAGTTGAAAACAATTCCTAGAGAACTAGCGGGTACAGCGACAGATGACCCATGTATTCTGGTAGATGAATTTTGTTTTATATGGACATCAATAATTATATGCAGGTACAAGGTGCAAGAGGAAGCCAAGAAAGTTCAAGGATGAAGCCCATAGTAAAGCAAGCTCAACTGAACGTGTTCGAAGGATTAAAGCCCAATAATAAAGAATGGACCAGAGACAACACTTAGAAATCACTATGACCAAGCACAAGCAAAAATGACTAAATCAACAAGTATTCATTAAGGGGGTGTGTGAT
>JASDQU010014220.1:133807-149076 GCA_032191745.1 Picea mariana | reverse complement strand
ATTAAGAATCTTATTCAATTCTTTTTGAACAGTCGGTTCAAGCTTAGGGTGTATTTTCCTCAGTTTTTGTTGAAAGGGTAAGGTTTGGGGCTTCATCGGGATGACATGTTGTATGATATTAGGATCGAAAGTTTTAATATCATCATACATCCATGCAAAATCATCCTTAAATTATTTAAATAATTTAATAAATGCAACTTTTTCTTGTCGAGAACATCCCAAGCCTAGGTTAATGCACTGAGGATTTTCACTAGTTCCTAATTTTACTTTTTCATAAGACAACGAAGAACTATTGGTTTTACAGTTGACCGTCTTTTTAAATTTATCTTTAAAATCATAAAACTTCTGTAATCTAACTATAGATTTGGGTATGGAATTTACCATGTCCGACAGAGCTTCAGGAGTTTTCGGATCAAGTATTACCATAAAATCGTGCAAATTGTCGTCGTGCGTGAGTTCGTCTATCACCGCGCCTTGGAAGGTTTCTTCCATGTGCAGAAAGTTGATGATCTGCTGATCATCATCAAAGACTCTCCAATTCGTGATATTGTCAGGAACAGATGGTCGAAACAATAGCTCGACGGAGAATGCGTCTGGGGACAATCCTTCTGCAGGAAGAAGTTTAGAAGCTACATTAGCTAATAGATCTGCTTCAGCATTATTTAATCTAGGAATAGAATTTATATTGAAAGAAGAAAATTTATTCATTAAACTCTATACCTCAGACTGTCAGCTCTTGAGATGCGAGGAGAGATAGTGGATAGAATCTCTTACCTGTCTAACCACTATTTCAGAGTCGCCAAATACAACCAGGTTTTGAATGTTCGTATCCAGAGATTTTCTGAGACCTTGCAGTAAAGCCTCATATTCTGCAGTATTATTAGTACATTCAATTTCTAGTCTACATGCAATTAATGTCTTGTTACCTACCGGATTGATAATGATACAGCCTGCACCAACTCCTTCTTTAGACTTAGACCCGTCGAAATACAGAGACCAGATTTGATTTGCATCAGGTACATAGGACCTTTGCGTGGAAGGTGTTGTCTGCATATATGCTACAATCTCGGACTGTTGTTCTGGATTGATGATAGGTGAAGCCTCCACCATGAAGTTACCAAAGAAGGTTTCCATCCCTTGGACTTTGGGTGAATCATTAGAAGGTGTGAATGGTTCATTTGGATCGTTCAAATCTATGACTGTGAACTTAAGGTAGCGCTCACGATTTACTTTGATCTTGTTAGGTTTATCGTTCTCGGGAAGCCATAGGTGAGACCATTCTGTCGCGAAGTAACCATGTAGCTGCTCCAACCAATCCCTGCTTAAAATTAGACCATACACTTCTGGAATATCCACAACGATTATATCAATAACCTGATGAACCTTGGGGTTAGACAATAATCTAATAAGTACATTTTTTAGTTCGCCTATAACTTTAACATTGGTTCAATCAAGTTGTATGATTTTTAAAGTAGACGGTTGCACTTTAGCATTAATATTCTCGCAGACAGACCAAGGCATCACATTGGATGACGCCCTTGAGTCCACCATACAATTATGCATGTTTCTATTGAAAATTTTGAAAGTTAACAAGAAAGGAGGTACATTTTTGCGAGTACTAAGAGTAGTAGATTGTGGCCTTTTACTTGCAGTTTCTAAAGCTACTTTATCTACATTATTTACATTATTTAAATTACTTACAAGAAGGCTTCCTTTATCTTGAGGATCAAGATTATTTTTAGTGAAAGTCTTCTGAAGAACTTTATTTTGCACAACCTTATTAACACTTGAATTACCATTTTTGCCATTCTCTAAAATATTTTGCAACATTTTCTGAAGCAGAAATGGAAACTTCAATAACTCATAAATAGAAATGTTAGCCCTTAACTTTTTAAGATCTTCAACAACATCATAATTTAAGTTGGGGTTCACATTACGTTGTTTAGTCTCAGCTGATTTAGATTTCTTTGGAGGTGAATTTGTGGTGTTTTCGGAAGAAGGTTTGTTGGTTGTCTTACTCTTGGTATTATAAGGATGAACTCTCTCGAAGTTAGCTTGAAAGATGCTATCCAAGAAGTGTCCAAAAATGTTCGGATAAGACTCTTCTTCTTGAACTGTCTCTTGCTCAACTACCTCCTGAGGGATCTCAGGGGGCATTAAGTTATCTTGGGCTTCTAGAATTGTTTGAAGAGAACATTGCAGACTTTCCAGATTTAGGCCTTCGGTGGGTGGGTTAGGTCAGTTGGTAGGAAGAGGCTTCCTGAAAGGAGGTTTGTAGGGTCCTTTACTTGAGGAAGCTTCTTCGGTTGACCTTTTTAAGTCTATAACTTGATTCGACAGTTTTTGAACAACTTTAGTTGAGTTTTCTCAATCAGAGTTTTCATGTTGTGTTTTACTTGGAGTGGGTTTGGGGAGAATTTTGATCTTCTTTTTGGAAGAAGAACTAGTCTCTGTTTTGTTGCTAGAAGAGTCTTTAAGACTAAGTATGTCTTTTTCAATCTGGATGGCCTCTTCGAAGGCCTCTAACAATGTGGATTTCTTAGATTGTTTAACCCAAATAGCTATGCTTTGATGTAAAGATTTAGTGTAGTAAGCTATTATAAGACTCTCGGCAGGCATGGAATCCGCAGGGATTCAGTTTTTAAGTGTTAATAATCTTTGATTAAAGTCTTTAACCTTTTCTTTTGGGTTCATTCTTAGGCTAGAAATATCCATGACTAGGACTTCCAGAGGTTTACCATCTCCGAATTTTTCCAAAAAGCATGAATTGAACTTTTCCCAAGACACGATGGTATGGGGTTGTTGGGCAAAGTACCATGTGGATGCATTACTCTCGAAAGTATAAGGGAACAACCTACAGACAATGTCTTCATGTTCGACATTACGGAGTCTTATGGCTAACATAAAATTTTTAATGTGATCTTCAGCGATTTGTTTTGAGTTAGGATCAAACTTGGGAAGCCAGTTCTCCGGATTTTTAGGTAGAGGGTGTTGAGCTCCAGGTACAGCTACGACATCCTGATCAAGCCAGGGTCTAGCAGGGTTGTTTTGATATTCCATTGGGGTAGTGGGTGTGGAAGGCTGAGAAGTGGAATTGCCTTCGTCAGAGGAATATTCTCCAGAAGAGGAAGGAGATGATGGAGGTGGTGAAGGAGGTATCCTATATCCTCCTGCAACAGGATTTAAGATTGGATCTATGGGATTCACAGTGAGGTTAGTGTCTCCTAATTTCTCTCTGATATCAGAGAAGTACAAAGGTTTACCCCACGGACGGTTTGGTTGCCTAATTCGAGCTAAGGCACTATGTGTTTTTATAAGAGATTGGCGGACAATCTCTTTTATGTCACCAACTGTAGGATTAGGGGTTGCTGGCTCAACTGTGATCTGTGGATCGTCGATTGAAGTAGTTGTTGTTTGAGGGGGAATATTATCGTTTGAATGGATTCTAGTCACTATAGGTGATTGATTAGGGGTGGGAGGGGTCTTTCGATCGCCTCGTGCCATTAATTAAGTTCAGGCCCTCCTTCTAGCACCATTTGTTGATGAGCGAAATCGACCGTCCGTCAACTGAGACAATGGAACCGGTCCGGCATTGTCTAATAACCCAAGCCGTTTGGAATGAACCACCCTGACGGGTTTAGCGGCTCCATTAGCCGATCTAAGGTCCTAAGAAAACAAAAAATAAAACTAATCTGAACTAACTAATCTAACTAAAACTAAATAAAACAAACTAAACTAACTGACAATAAATAAAACAAACTAATAAACTAATCTAATTAAAACAAATTATTAAAACAAACTAAACTAACTAACTTTTCTATAAATACAATCTACTAACTACTACTATACTAACTCTAACTAATTAACTATCTAACTACTAATTGAAATATAACTTATTCACAAAATATACAATATCTACAATTCACAGATCTAAATAAAACCTGAAAAACTCATTAATATTCTGCCCTGATGACAGAAAAAGATATTTTTTGTTGATTTTATGATTTTATGAACAAGGAATAAAACAAAACTAACAAAACTACACAACTAATATACTAATTCTAACTATAAATCTAACTAAACACATATCTAACTAAACTACTAATAAATATACTAAACAAATAAATAACAAACTAACCTGGAAACGCTCCAGGTTTGTCCTATGTTTGATGAATGCCTTAGCTGATTGGAGGGAGGAAACCCGCACCAAATAATCCAGGAGCTTCTCGTAAATGATGGTTGCAGTTCTCTTCAAGTTTGTTTACAGGACAAACAAGACATAAAAATAACAACAATCTTATAATTTATAAATCTTAACAATTAGGTAAACCTGTTTGTAAAGACTTACACAGAATAATTCAATTGATGAAGAAGAGAAATCTGACGTTCATTAACTGAATCAAATAATTGTTGTATTTTTAAGTATTGAAAGAAATCAGACATGGATCATATTAATTAAATCCTATCATTCTGCAAAAGACCATGATAGCTAAAGTAGTCACTAATCAAGTGCAAATTGATAAGCATAAACATGAAACAAAAGATTGATATTATGAAAGCGAAAGCTGTAGTAGAACATCAACTTCTGTCTCAATTTGTATTAGGAATCCATAGCCTAGTTCTCCCACAAATGAGGATGATCCTTATTACAAAAATAATAAGTATTTATAAGTTTTCCACAGGGTAAAACCTCCCTGTGGAAGTTATCAAACTGATTACATAAAATCTGGGAAGATATCCCAAGTTTAACTAAACTAGGAAACTACAATAAACTAAAACACTCAATTATCCCCTAGACTGTCCATCATGTCCCATGCAATTCGAATTCACCTAAAAAGGGCCAAAAATAGACAAGTTAGAAGGGTCCTTTATTAACAAAATGATAAAAATCTAATCCTATAGAATAGCTACAGAATCCTCTGATTCTGTAGCTGGTCTAAAATAAGACACATAATCAGAAATAAAATCAATTGAAAAACTTTTAAAGAATTAAATTCAATTAACATCCAACAGCTATTTGAAAACGAATCATTTAATTTGAAATTATTATACCATTCAAAATCAAACAGGATCAGAATCATTCAACCGAATACAAAGATATGTGTACTCTATTTCTTGTGTTACCACAAAGTCGGGTTAACAGAATCATAACCGATCAGTTGTGAAATCGCTTCATATTCAATTGAAACTGATATGATCAAACAGATTGCCGGCAAACGTTATGCTGCCTCAACAAGAGGAGATACAATCAAATCGAAACCATATCACTTTTCAAATCGTTATAAATGTAACGATATAGAAAACGATTTATACCATAAGCGAATTAAACCAACACTGACGCATAACTATCCACAAATGAAATCATAACAAGATCAATCAACTATTATCAGAGTTCGTAAGAATTGGTCGATCGTTTTCTATTACAAATTGCAGCAGACAAAATCATTCACGAAATCTTTTCTTGAGTGTATTTAGAAACAACTATTACCTGAATTTCCTCATATGAATTTAACAGAATGACATAAGTCGAACCAATTTTACAAACTCATTTGAGAACAGAATTGTAATCAAATCTATTTTGATATGAATGCAATTCATAAAATCGATCAAACTAACTGAAGATACAGTTATCCAGTCAAACGAATCAAACAGCTGGGGTTTTACACAGTCGTCGTGGATCAAAACGTTCTATGATTCGGGCGTGAACATCATTCGCACAGACTTAAATGAGCGTATTTTTTTAGTAAAAACAGAGTCATTTTTCCCAAATTGGAAACGATCAAATCCAGAACATTATATGACACAGCATCATAACAACCAAATTCATTGAAATCGTTTGCCAATCACAGTGTATGAACCATAACGAAATCAAATCCAATCATAATCGTATTCTAAATTGAGCATGAAAAGCTTCCTATTCGGAATAGATACTAAACAAATCCAGTTTAAAACAAACCATTAATTTCGTTACTTCAATCAGACAAACGAACAGGTCAAATCCAAATGAAGACCATTCAAATCCAATAAAAATCTATGGGCAGATCATATATCAAATCGAAATTTCTTTTTATTTTTAGCAAAGAAAAACAATGTACAGGATGAACATCGAATGACAGAGCCATTTCAAAATATAAACAGAGCCATTTGAGAACCAAATTTGACTCATTATATTAATATTTTTCATTCACAAAATCAAAATCATACATGTATGGCGACGAGACGGCTTAATCATGCCAATTTAGATTTGATAACGGCTATGGCCGATTCAACATTCTTGAAAAGGATGGAACCTGTTGTCTTTTTCTTCTTATCAATTGCTTGGAGTTGGTCTCTCTAGCTGGTCAATACTGCAATTTGATCTTCCAGTGATTGAATTTTTGATTGGAGTAGGGGAACATCAATGTAGTATTGTTCCAACCATAAATCGCATTGGCCACAGGAAGACGGTCCAGGTTTCGTGAGAGCAGGAGAGGGTTTGGGTGTATGGCTGAGGGTTTCGTTAGACAATTTAATCCCTGAGTAACTAGGATTGTTTCTTAGGCAAGGGGGAAGATTCGACACAAAATCATAAGGTGGTTCGGGGCATAAACCCTGCGAGTAAGGGTACTCGGTGGCTAGAAAACATTCTATGTCAAAGTTGGAATCCTCACTAAGGATTATAGGCTTTGACTCAGTAGAGGGTTTAGGTTTGTTCCTGGCCATCCTTGAAATGAGCCAAGCGTTCTTTTTACCCTTGGAATTGGCAGTAGGGTTAGCCTTGGTCTTTTTTCTCATAGGTCTTTTAATGGTCTCATCATTCTTAGTTACAGCATCGGGTAATTCAACTTTAGGGTTGGTTGAAGGCTTAGGAAAGGGCAATAGGATATGGAAAGGCACAGGTGGCTCGGCCTTGGTTTCAGTCACCATAGGTTTGTCAACCTGGACAGGATCTGTGTCCTCAAAACCATTACGAGCGATGAAATATCCCCAACTATCATCATGTAAACTCAAGTGATAAAGAATAATAAGTTTAATAATCCCATGGTGGGATAGGCTGCTGCCAGCCTTCTGCCTTTTAAACCTTTTCGACATTTTATATAGGCTGCACTGAAAGTAAAAGGGAAAATTCAACGGGTATCCCATAAAATTCATTAACAAATGCAGGTGGTAGAGGAAAACGAGTCTGTATTGACCTTCATAGGTCACGAACTAGTTGACTACCATCAAAGTATCGTGCCATCATGGTTTAAGTGCAGAGATGGGCATACCTCTGTCACAAGAAGTGACCTTTCGCGAGAGGAACAACAGTGTCCATGGCACCTCCTCGACCTTACAATTTTTGAACCAACGATGTCCTGTGGCAGGTAACCCTGTAGCAGAACTGATAAAATTTTCATCAATTTCCAACTGGATGTCACCCACCTTGGCTCTACAGCCATTGAAAGTCATGGAAAACTGTCGTGCTACAGCTAGATTAAAACCTTTGAATCATTGCACGAAGGTGAGCCATCCATTATTCTCCAAGTCTTTGCAGGCATTGTCAAACATTAACAAGGCTTGGTTGTCGTTTGGCTCGATTCAGACAACTGGTGCCATGGAGACGAGCACATGGTAAGCCAAGGGTTTGGATCGTAGCACACACAGGAGCAGAGCTACCCGAGCTAATAAAGGTAAGCGGGGAATAATGGATAGGCATAAATTCTATCGTGCGAAGGTGGTGGAGTTTATCTCTGCCATGCATAACAATTATTTCCAAAGTACAACCACCGATTTTCATCACTATTCAACCCACTATAGCATAATTCAACACTCAATTCATTTGCCCAAATAATGAAATAATGGTAAGTGTATAAACCAACGTGCAATCAACGTTGTGCCAAAGTTTTAAACCATCAACATACTATTTGAAACCAATGCCAAATAATTAACCATGCGCCAATGTATTGTAACAGCTCCTATAAGTATTTTGACCAAGGTGCCAAAGGGTCTTCAACATACCAATAGTTATGAAAATGTTAACATAGGGATTATATCAAAAGACATATATAAAAATTTAATCATAACCCCTATGTACTTTTATGAAACCAATGGTCAAATACGTCGAATAAAATGCAAGCCCAAATGCCAATGTGTTACAAACTTAATGAAACCAAGTCACACAATCAATACCAAAATGTCCAATGAGTATAGTTCCAAAATTTTGCCAGTTGCATAACGACAAGTAAAAAGTAAGTGAAATATGCATATTGACAGAAAGGATTATGACAGTTCAAATAACAATTCCAATGCGACTTTGAAGGACTAAGTTTTCACGCTTACATTCGTGAAAACAAAACAAAGATAAGCGTGCAAAAGGCGCAAAGAATAAAAGTGTCGTTCATTTGAAAATTGTGACGAAAAATCGATGTTTGCAAAACATCGATTTAGGCAGCTTATAAGACAATGGAAAAAAGTGGATTGGCTTCCAACACCACCTTCCTCTCACTCACTCTTTTTAGGAAATGAAGAAAAATTACATGCTAAACCTAGAATAAGAGATGAAGAAATATTTAATCAAGAAAGTAAATGACAAAGAACACACACTATGCATAGAGATTTTACCCTAGAAACCCAAACTAGAAAAAACAGTAGTCCTTGAGCATTCTTCTCTCTTGTAGTATTATTCATTCAGAATAAAAGGTTACATGTATGTTGATCACTCAACACACCCTAAAAAATATATGAACATTTTTTTTTTCGGTACCACTCAATCTTCTTCATCGACTATCTGCACGAATCAGGGACCCAGAATTTTCCCCGACTCACTTGATAAATTCAGCGTCGATGATAACGAAAGGTGGCGGAAGTCGTTTGGGAAGTCAAAGTAGCCAAGCGTCGATATTCATCAGCATCAGTCAATGAAATAATTTCTTTCCTACGAACAACCTTAGGAAGGATTTCATCGAAGACCGATCCATTTAGTTTTGGAAGGAAAAATGTAATAGTAAACACCGTGCAGAGGTAAGGAGTAAACAGTTGATCCCCAATCCCTACGCCGGAGTGATGTGACACGATGAGACATTTTACCTCAATATGTGTCAGATACACCACATTCAAAGCTAGTATTTAATTCATATATCACACATTAGTTACTAATTCGTCCATGAATCAAAATGATCTATTAAACCCACCGACACAATGTATCTTCTCCCGTGCCTCCGCCGTCAACTATTTAAGGTTTATTTGTAGAAATTCGAGGGCAATTTATCTTGAATTTACATTTATTACTCATATTAACTGATTGATATGATTGGTAGTACCTCTCTAGTTATATCCTGTTTGAGTCATTGTGCATGGTCCCATTCTACACAACAAGAAATTTAGAACAAACAAAAGAGTGAAACCAACAACCTGGAAGAAAATGCCCAAAGTTCAGTGAGTATTAAGAAATTATCATAGCAAGCATTACAAGTATGTATATGCTAATGGTTTTCATGCATTCCATTGTTACATGTCTGCACCCAATGTTTCTTTGTACGCATGTTCGAATGACATTTTAAATTGCAGGAACAATGCTTCCGAAGAAGCCTTCCACCAGGAAATCACCGAGAGCCCCCAAGCTGCAAGAATCAGAAGTAGGAGAAGGATCCTCCCCATCAGTTGCGAGACAATTATAATTCACTCCCAAGCCAATATCCATCATTAAGAGAATCACCAAGGATCCCTTTGTCCAACCCCCATCTTTCGAAGATACAGAGGCAAGTATTGGAGCCGAAATGGCATTTCCTCATTGGGAGGAAGTTTTCAAGAAAATAAGGAAAGAAGAAATCATCAAATATACCCCGCATAACGATCCTGAAACAAGGAAAATCGACGATGAGGTCCTCCCCAGCATTCACAAATCTTATCTTCACATGGTGGCAAGTTGGTCTCCAGTCTTTCCTTGCATTGAGCTCCTGAAGTGGATTATTGACCATGATGACACCATAAAATGTTTGATTAATTATGATAACGATGAATGCATCAGACTCTTCCTGCCATCATAGGTTCAGAGTTACTATAACCTCAAAGATTTCAAGCTAAAGCTGAGCATTGATTTCGTCTTGAGTTTCTATTCATCACACAATACCAACAAAATCATGTCATCTTGGTGGAGAGAAGACAAAAAATTCACAAACCAAACTGTTGGCTAGTATCCAATAGCCAATATCAGGGAACCATACATATATCTCATAGCTCTACTCTACAGTTTACATGGGGAAAAGGAATTCTCCTGATTTTTAGAGGCCTGTATGCCTCTAGCTTTTACAGCCACCATTTTAGGCATAGGCTTCAATTGGGGTGCCATCATCTCCAAGCAGTTGAGCACCTCCATAAAACAGGCTCATGTGCTAAAGGAGGGAGATACCCCCACCTTCTACATGGCCTCATATCTATTGGACGTCATCTACACCAGGAACACTTTCGCTGGGATGAACCTGAATTGGCACTCTTCGAAGCTCGTGGTCCATGTGTACTTCAATGTCCTATGGGAAAATAGGTACAAGAAATCCTATGTTGTTATCTATGATCAGTTTATTGCACGCACATACTTCTTTCTCTTTAGGAAAGAATTCCCTAGATTCTCATATGAAGCAAAGAAGGTTATATACGAAATTGGCCACTGGTATTTAGAGGAACGAGAAACCTACATCATGGTTTTCGGCATCACAGGGGAAGCCCACTTATTACCCATTTATTTTCCCGACGGTCCAGTGTTAAGGGAAATTTTCTATCAAACCATCCTACAAGGATACAATGCAAGTTTAGTAAACAACAAGAAGCATGATTTCATACCATATGGGATTCATATCGGATTCTGCATGGTCAAATATACCACACATGCTAAACAAATCGGGCTAGGTCAATTGGAATTTCGGTTCCAAACTGGTCGATTTCACAAACATGATCCCAAGGGATTGGTTCTACAACATGCATTGCAGGTATCATCCTATTGGACCTATTCCCATGACTAGTTCGAGGATGAAATATTTACTAAGAATGCCCAAGACTAGAATATGGTGGCGTCCAGGAAGGTTGATCCTCGAGGAACCAGGTTTAGAGCTATGAGCTACGAAGAACAGGAAACGTTTCTGGAGCAGGAAGTATAAGAAATTAGTTGACACCCAGAAGGAGCAGTATCATATGAATTGGATGAAGAAATAAGTGATCCCGAAGAAGACATTGAAGCTGCAGGAACTCAATTAATCCCCAATACAAATCAGGGACCTCCCAAAAGATAAAGATGCACGAGAAAGAGGTACATTGTTACTTCAACAAACTGAGCTCCTGATGAAACAAATGCAAGATGACCCATATCTTTTCATAGGACCTGTAGTTTCAACTATTGTTCAAGGTATCTCGATGAAGCTGAACGATCCTGGGTCCATAGTCCCCGACAACACCCATGGGTTAGGAAACCCTAAACCCGCAACACTGTTGATTGATCCTTCAGTAGAAGGGACAAATCAACCAAAGATAGGTCGGGTCTCGATAGAGACACAACTGCCCAATCCATTGAGCACACTTATACATATTTAAACTGATGATGAGAGTCTGGAACCTGATCACGACACCCTGATGCAAGTCCAAGAGGAAAAAGGTCCCAAGAAAACCACTTCCCCTGAGCCCAAGGTCCAAGACAAGTAGGTCTTACAAAAGGAAATAGGGTCCAAAGGTGGCCTCGACACAAGAGAGTTCAACAAGCAAGAAGTAGAAGCAAGACTGAGTGGAGAAGCTCCACAAAAGAAAATCGAAATTTCTACAATTGATGAGCAAGTAAGCAATGAGTCTGTACCCAATGCCTCCATTACGCCCAATATTCAAGTCCCAGACAAATGACAAGTAGAAGCTGAATCTACAAAACAGAGCGAAGAAATTCAAGAGCCCATTCCTGAGAAAACATACACCGCAGGTATCTTGAGAAATAACCTCTCATGGGGAGATCAACATATACTAGAACTGGTAGATGAAGTAGTAGACATCTATGCAATATCCTACGATCAAAAGAGGAAGGCCATCATTCAGAGGACCACGAAAAGGCGAAGGATCAATTTGGATCAATCCATCATGGTTACCACAAAAGATAACTTAATAAGCATTGCGGACGGTCTCATGTCCGAACTGATTGGCGTAGGAAAATCCCTCTCATATGTCGCTCAGGATAGAGCCAGGAGAGATGAAAAGGAACTAGTCGACACCCGGGAAGAGCTTGAACACTTGCGCCATCTTGTCAAATACTACAAAGGAGCTACATAGACCACTGTGTATCTGAAGGATGAGTTCAAGAAGGAAAGGCACTTGTTAACTGAGAACATATTCAAGTTCCAAGATGATAGTCTAATGGCACTTGTGACATGCAAAGAATTGAAAGGTGGCACGAAAAGGCACAACAAGTGGTAGAGATAATCAAATACATTGAGGCAATGCAATAGGGTCAAGAAAAGGAAAATCATGGCATTCAACTGGTAGGAAAATGTAGTATCAATTGCATGAGGATATCCATTGAATACTAGGCCAAGATGACCCGAGACCCACATCGATAAATCCAAAAGCAATGGGCCAAGCTCCAGAAACACTGGGGTAAAATTAATGAAGTAATGAAAGATGTCGGTCTCCTTGAATTCGGCACCCCTGATGAATTCAATAACCTGAGCGATGTGTTCAAAATGCACTCCATACAAGACTCACTTTGGGTCGAAGAGTGCACGAAGGTCACCAATACAAAGCCAGGGTAAGTTCAACAATTCGCAGGACACCCGATCAGAGCTTGAGCCATGCTGCAACAGCTAAAATCTAGTTTGGTAAAGTAATGGATGCATGCAGTGGATATCAGAGGAGTATATGCTGCCCCTATGGAACAACACAGGTTCCCATGGCCTCAAACCTGTGAAGATCTGTTTATCAGCTGGTCTGAATATGAAAGAAGTCACCCTTTTCAAGAGACATCTCAGGTGGACTATTGAAAGAAACTGTTTGATGATCACACCACATGGAAATATTGGTTTGGCTTGAATTGTATTTAGTCGTTAATTACAATTGAATTTTATATTATAAATAGAGACATCGACTGATTAACAAGGGGTCTATGGTTTTTGTAAGAACTATTCCTTTTTTGGTTTGTTGAGAATTATTTTGAGACTGCTATAAATTGAGAAGTCCTTCTGGACCAAAGACAAGCTATTTTCATTAGATGCATGTGATTGGAGTTGAAGAAGAATTACTTCCTATCATGTTCCAAGAATGATGCAGTAAGTGAGTAAGAGAAATCGATTATATTGTCAAGTTATCTGGTGCAATGGGTAAATGTGTTGAACCTACACAGAATAGATCTAGCTAGAAAATACTACACACATTTGCAGAGAGAAATTGTGAAAGAAGAAGCAAGAGAGAAAGAGTGGAAGAATTCTTATTAACCATATTCCACACTCAAAAGAGTGAATAATTTACAATATATATAGCATAAATGAGTAACTAATGAGCCATAGTGGTGGTCTAGATTGATCTGGAAACACACCAATAGTTACAAGAGTAAACTTCCACCTAGTCTGGTCTCTTAGGCAGTTACAGGAGTGAACTGCCACCTAGCTGAGTTAACTAGTCAACTAGTCTTCAGTTAACTGACTGAACAAAGAGTAGTGAGTTGGTGATGATCCCAATGTTGCATGGTGACAAAACCAATGAAACATATAAACTCAACTCAACTAGCCAAACTAAAGTGTCAACTAAAAGAGAATATTCTCCAGGTGGAATATTCCCCCCTAAAATATAGGAGACTGGACAATGACTGATTATGACTAATAAACAAGGAATAACCTTAGGAAAAATAAATCCTAGGTGTGTGTGAAGTAACTCCAATACAATGTTTTGATGTTCTTTTCTTTAATGATGAAGATAAATCGTTATGTTGTTATGTAATGAATGTTATGGTAGATGAATTATTTTACTTTCCATGATCTTTGTTACATATGAGTTTTTCTTTATGTTAGTTAGATTCTTAGGTACTAATTGGATGTTCATTTGGTTAATGTATTATTACTAGGCCCTTTGGTATAGAATTAATGTCTGCATGTTTGAGCAGTAGGTTATCCTAAGCTCAGCCTCTTCCCAATAGTTGAAATTCAATCCTGTTACATGTCAAGTTGGCTTATGTTGGCTTGCATCTCTCAAACCAGTCCCACTTAAGAGAAAATATAGAAAAGAACATTCCTACCTGAAGGGAGAACCTTCACAAGAAAACACAAAGCCCATCGATAAATTGGCCAGATCACAATATCTGGAGAACCATTCCATCTTAAATGTTGTAGAGTCTAATTGGGCCTCAGTGGAGGGCTTGGTTCCTACTGTTGAATCAAAGGGATGTAAGACCCATCAACAAAATTGGCACTAGAAGGAGGGCCTGAGAATGAATGACTGAATATATAACTTATATAACATTTTGAACAACCTACAGATTCGTAACGGTCCACATGCATGGCTAGTCATCTAACAGACAATCCATGCTTACTGAGTACCCCTGAAATGGGTAACACACCCAAGTCTGAGGAAGAACCTTTTCACCCTTTAATACCCTATGCCCTCCCTCATGAGGACGTGAATCAATTCAAGAGAATCACCAGATCCTACGCCCGACAAATTGGCATGTTGTCCTTAACTCCCATCCTCCCTTGGAGAAAACAACAAAGCAAAGCGGTGGTTATCACTCCTAATGAAGTTTTTGTACACTTCGTCAAAGACTTAATAGAATTTGTGATCACCAAAATCCAGGAACCTCTTGATCTTATCCCCAAAATTCCAACCAACGACATCCCCGAGCTTGATGAATTTTTGGAAGAAGAAGATCTTGACTCTGACTCCGAAGACATGGAAGGGAACAATGGACCTGAGGAGGAAAGAGAAGTTCCACTTCGAAACAACTATCCTTGGTTGGCCGGAGACATCGTGGCCATCCCTGGATGAGTACAAAATCTTCCCCGACACCTGGAAAAGCTACTCCCCAAGTACGACCCTGAAAATCCAGGCTTGCCTAAAGATCATATCAAGAAATTCATACTTGCGATCAGGCTTATGAATTTTCAACATGAAGATGTAGTATGTATAAGTTTTCCCTACACGTTTGAAAACTCTTCTTCCACGTGGTATTTTAATTTTCCAGTAGGATGTATAACTTGTTGGACTAAATTCCAAAAGGATTTTCCAGACAAATTTGTGGAAGAAACTACTACAGGAGCCCTGATGGCTGAGTTGTTCGTAGCAACCATGACCCCAAAAGA